>JAODAL010008437.1:0-117702 GCA_025379985.1 Phyllomedusa bahiana | reverse complement strand
CTTTTTTCTAGTTTTCAACATTTAAGTTGTACAAATTCCAAACACATTAGTGAATTCATTACAACTGATGCATCATAAGCCAAAAGTTGTCCAGTTCTTATTTTTTTTTTTATAAATTCAGGATGCTGATGCTGGAATAAAATTAAAAAAAAATTAATACTTACCTTAGTCCTCACTTCCGTCTCAACGCAGAAACTTCCGCTGCGTCCCCTGATCTTCTATTGACTTCCTGCTCCTGGTAGTTGGATCGTCACCGATGATTGACATCGCTACTACGAGTGTTCACTTCCCAAGGTGATGTCAGGCATCAGCTTGTGACGATCCGACTGCAGGGAGCAGGAAGACTTGGGGAGAAGGCGGACAGCGGCAGTGTTTCTTATATTTTATTTTATCAGCATCATCCTCAATGTATTTACAATATAAGAACTGGACCATTTCTTTAACTCCTTAGCGACCGCGCACCGTCTTTTGACGTCGGGCATTTCATATGAATATATGAATATGCTAATACATTACTAAGTGTAAAAAAAAAGTAACACAGTTCTCCCTTCATGGGATAAAAAAAAAGTAAAAAACATAAAAAGTGTAAAAAGAAAGAATGCAAAAAAATTAATAAAATGAAAATTAATATTTAATAAAAAATAATTTTGCATACATTACAAACACAAAAAAACCCTACACATATTAGGTATCCACACGACTGTAATAACCTGTAGAATTACTCTAACAAGTAATTAAGTGTGAAATGTGAAAGGTGTAAAAAAAAAAAAGTAAAACATTTTGTTAAAAATTCTGCAATTATTTATAAGTGAATTTAAACTATTCCCCCATAAAGTGCAACTTGTCTCGAATAAAACGAGGCCTCATCCAAGTGCGTCATTGAAAAAATAAAAAAGTTACAACCGTTGAAACGCAAGGAAGCAAGAAACTAAAAAAAATGTTCTGGTCATTAACTACTTTTCAGGTGTTCGGCTTTAGGGGTTAATGGACAGTCCACTATATCAATGTGCATTAAATGTAGTAAGAGAAGTCCATGCATACGAGTGGGCATACACATCTGCAGTAATTTACACCACTTTCTTGTGAGAGTTATAACAAATTTGTTAGGCTGTGGACCGCTCTGCCTCCTCCAGATTACGCTCTACCTTTTCCCTTTTTTTTTTAGATGAGAATGGCATACAAAGACAAAACTTGATTTTTAATGATAATTATGATAATTTTATAACAACCAAGACTTTGTACTGGTATACACAGTATAGTACATATTTACAATATTATGACCATCAGCTACTGTAATAACCAGAGAAACCACCATGTGCAGCACAGGCAGTACCTGGACAGGCTAGGAGTGACTCAATAAGGTCCTGGTAGGTTGGCACAGGTATCAGGAGCCGACTGCATCCCACAGCAACTGGAAAGTGAAGGGGGAGCATCCATAGAGAAAACATGACAATCAAGGTGGTCCCACCTATGCTCAAGTGGGTTCAAGACTGAAGAATTAGGGGATCAGGGTAGTGGTTGGAAGTCTTCGTCATACCCTTCCAACCACTAGCCACATTAGATATGTAATTTTTTCTTTCTGGAAGATTCCATCTGCTCCATGGAAGACAATCAGCATGTATGGGTTTATCTGATCTGCAAGGATGGATTCATACCCAAACCGGTTGAGAATGACTTTAAAGGATTTTATTCGTTTGAGCTGTCGGGCTGTTCAGCTAATTTTCTCAGATTGGGGGTTTGAAATCCAGGGGCGTGTTCTCCTGTCAGCAGGGTTTTTTGGGGTCTTCTCTCCCCCATGGTTTGGGGGCGTGTCTCCTCCTTCAGCAGGTGTGTCTCTCCTCCCAGGAGGCAGCGGTGTCCCCTCCTCTTTTTGAAGAACTGTGACATCATCATTCGGGGTTAGGCAGTAGAAGCAGAAGGTTGTCTGGATTAACAGCTCTGTAGCCTCCTGCATGCTTATGTCTGCAGCCTTCAGGCCCCAAAACTCGCAGCATCCCCTGTCATATGTCTTAGTTTACACAAAATGACACTGAAAGCCAACCCGTGTTATTTTTAGTGGTGTTCATCCAAATTGTACTGACAACAGGCAGAGATCTTTACTCAACTACAAATGTCAGCTTCAAGTAAAGATCTCTGCTTGCCGTCAGTGACATGTGAGTGAAAACAACGGGGATAGAAGCACTCAGCTTTGAGAGAAGACCCTGCTCAGCTTGTACCTAACTTGGGCTAGTGGTGCAGCGGTAGAGCAGTGGTAGAGTATTGCTTTTACAACGAAGGGGTTTGGAGTTCTAGTCCCCTCAAAGAGTATATTCCCACCCCCCCCCTAAATTCTACACATATGTAGAGAGACCTAAATATATATGTAAATCACATACATAGCTCCCCCCCATATCATTTCTCATGCCCCAGAGTATATGCATTGAATCACATATGTTGGAAGTGCTGGGTGTGACTGCGAGGAAAGGACACTATATAGGGGAGCTTTGTGTGTGTATATGAATTAAATTATAGATGTCTACACCTATATTTTCATATCTTTACATATGTGTACAATTTATAAAAAGAAAAAAAAAACTACTAATGGGGCTTCACCTTAACCATCTGTCTTGCAGAGCTGATCACCTAAGCAATGCACTACACAAGCAGCTTGTACAGACACAGTGTTGAATCCTTATGTTTTTACACTACAGATGTTTGACGTCATAAGGAGGCGGAGCTTGATTCGATCTGAGAACAGAACGCCCTCTTTTCCAAGTAGCAGCTTAAGGATGGCCCTGTGAGGAGGTGAATCAACTCTTGGCAAAGCCCTTAAACACGCAGTAATTTCCCAGATCATCACCCTAGAGCTGGGAGATGTACACAGAGCCAGCTGACCTTGTTTTCACTATCGATTTTAACAGCTCAAAGGGGAGTAAACACAGAGTGTGCAGGCAGCCAAATCACAGCGGGGGGCGTGGCCAGGGCGTTTCCTGTCAGGAGCATATCCAACGGCTGAATAAAATGTCAGCCCACCCAATCCAGTGCAGGGGGCGTGTCTAGGGCGCGAAAAACGATCAGGGGGCGTTCCGACCAGCAACAGCAGAAATAGAACACAGATTTACAGAAAAGCTCATATCTGCTAAACCAAGTGACAGAGGTAATGCAACCCAATTACAAAAGGTTATTTTTACTGTCCCCCATATTCTGAGACATGATCTTTGTAACGATAAAACCCCTTTAAAGATGGATGTGTAACCCAGAGAATGCCACAAAAATTTCTCCAGACCATAACGCTGTCACCGCCAGCTTGTGTTCTTCCAGCAATGGGTGCAGGGTGTTTGTTCTATGATTTATCTTATCTGACATACTAATGTACATTTGTTCGATAAAGCAGAAAACATGATGCATCAGAGAAGGCAACCCTTGCCGATTAGTGAAGGTCCAATTCCAATACTGCTGGGAAAACTGAAACTTTTTCTGCCGATACAAGTTTATTAGCAAAGGTGCAGTGATCATGTGTCTGTTTTGGAGCTTTAAATGCAGTAGGGTTCATTGAACTGCTTTAAGAGATGTTCACACAGCATTTTTAAGATGCGTGATTGGATCCGTGTTTCGTACCCAAAACGGGCCCAAACACGCATCTTACACGCAGTGTGATTTACATTAGTTTCAATGTAGCCAGGCGTTCAGCAGCCTGAATGTCGATGCGTGTCTTACATGCGTCTTTCTGATGTGTCTTTTGGATCCGTTCAAAGAATTGACAAGTCAATTCTTGATCCGTTTTATGCAGCAGATAACCTATTTAAAACTATAGGGTGCATTTCTGCTGCAGCAAAAACTCATCCAAACACGCACCACACTTTGGGTGCATCTTTGGATACATTTTACGCAGCGCTTTTCAATCCGAACGCGTGTGAGCGTACCCTTAGACACATGTCTGGTAGTTCCCTGGTTCATTCTGGTAGTAAGCTACTCCACTGTAGTGTTTCAGTCCACCCTTGCACTCTTTTGTAGCTGATGTTCACCATCAACAGCACATGGTGCTCCACAGTTTCCACGTCGCTTATTCACAATGGTGCCAACTGTCAACTCACCATACACTTTCACCACAGCAGCACGTGAACATTTCACCAGTGTCAGAAATACTGCTGTCCTTGGCCCAAAACCCAATAATCATTCCTTTTTAGCAACTCTGATAAATCAGTCCTTTTACCCATGACAGCAGAGAGATACATGTGTGCAGACAGGCTATCCAAGTCTTTAGCGCATTTCTTTGGCGCATATTACGCCAAGTTTTGACTGTTTATACACCTATCAAGCAGGGTTCATAGCACGCCAGAAAACTACCACAGCCCTGTTCATACATGTTGCCCTTTAAGAGCAAATCCACAAAAAAAGAAAAATTGTGGACTTCGGTATGGACTTGACAATGTGGATTATCCAAAAGAGGGAAAAATATAAATCAATGGTTTTATAATCTATCATTCCAGATTTTGCTGGAGATCCACAGTAATCTTCAGTAAAATATTATTGCAGATTTTTACCTTACTGAACTCAATAGGGAAAATCTGCAACAACTTTGGACTCCAGGGGTGAGACAATTAATTTTCCCATGGGGCCGCATGAGAAAGTGCGATGATTTTAGAGGGCCGGACTAATAAAAACATAGGATAGGGAAAAATTCGTTTTTGGGGGATTATCTTTGTGGAAACTTACTGGGGGATGTATCTATATACCTGCATATATAGTGATGGTACACAGTAAGGCAGGTATATAAAAGCTTCCCCAGTAAGGTAGGTATGTAGATGTATGTCCCTCAGTCTGGCAGGTATATACAGCTCCCCTCAGTCAGGTATATAGATATAGGTATCCGCAGGCAGGTATATAGATACGGCTCCCCACGGGCAGGTATATAGATACGGCTCCCCACGGGCAGGTATATAGATAGGTTTCCCCAGGTTTTAATAGCCTCCCTCAGGCAGGTAAATAGATAGGTACAGCTCCCCTCAGGCAGGTAATAGATAGGTACAGCTCCCCTCAAGGCAGTTATATAGATAGGTACAGCTCCCCCCAGGCAGGTATATAGATAGGTACAGTCCCTCAGGCAAGTATTTAGATAGGGATAGCTCCCCAAGGAGGTATATAGATAGGGATAGCTCCCCCCAGGCAGGTATATAGATAGGTACGCTCCCTCAGGCAGGTATATAGATAGATATAGTCCCTCAGGGAAGTATATAGATAGGTTATAGCTCCCCTCAGGCAGGTATATAGATAGGTATATCTCCCCCAGGCAGGTATAGATAGGTAGAGCTCCCCTGAGGCAGGAATATATATAGGTACACCTCCCAACAGGCAGGTATATAGATAGGTACAGCTTCCCCCCAGGCAGGATCTAGTTTGTTAGGGCTCCATACAGGCCCCGTAATAGTTAAAGCTTCACACAGGCAGGTTATATAGCTAGTTAGGTCTCCATACAGGCAGGTATATAGTTTAAAGCTCCACACAGGCAGGTATATTTGTTAGGGCTTCCCACAGGCAGGTATATAGATAATTAGGGCTCCTCAAAGGCAGGTATATAAGATAGTTAGGTGTTTTCCCAGGCAGGTATAGAGATAGCTAGGTGTGTCCCAGGCAGGTATATAGTTTTATGGCCAAAATTAAAAATTTAAAAAACAATAATACTCACCCCCCTTGGCCTTAACCTCCTTTCGGGGCCCGAGGCGTTACGCCCGCCGGGCCCCCCACACGAACCCCAAGGGGCCTGAGCGGGGGCCGGATTGGGGGGGCCCCTTGCGGGCCGTACTTTGCCCAGGTCCCCCCTTCTGTACCCCCCATTTAGGCAACAAAACTGACATTCTGCTGTGGATTTTATCTGCGCAAATCCGAGGGTAAAATCCTCACAAATATGTTCCATGTAACATCCCGGGAAACACAATTCTGCTGACTGGCGAAGAAAACAGTCAGTAAGTCTGTGAATAGACACAGCCTTAAAGAATTTGTCTCACCACGCTGTTTTACAGAGCCACAAGTAGTTTTAGATTCAAGCATGCTGCCTCTTCCTGGTCAGGCTGTGGGTGATTCTATAGCAGTTATTAGCATATCAGCTTCATATTCACAGCTCTCTGCTCTAAACAGGTAATTTCCTTTGTTTCCTACAGATAACACACTTAGTTCACAGTCCTGTGTGCGTGCCAACCTGTGGTGACATCTCTCCCTGCTATCAGATAAGATAAAGAGCAGAGAAAGGGGAGAACAGGATGGTAACCTGAGAAGCCTGTATGCACTCAGTGCAGATGAAATATCTCTTATCTCCTCAACAAAACAAACAAAGCAATATATTTGGTAATAGTCTTCATTTACCGTTCCAAACATGTTGAAAGTTAATTTTTATGTGAGAGTAAGGAATCAATAGTCAGTAGGGGTTTAACAAATCTCAAACTGACATCCTCATCGGTAGCCGAAAACCACCCCCGTTTTATGGGTTTTTTGCGGAGTCGTCAACCAGTGTACCATACACTTTGAGGTCCTGGCACACCAGTTTCTGTCCGATAGAGTCAAGGTGGTGTTCATCATCAGCCTGTTTACAGGTGAAGCCTCACCCCTTTGGGAGAGAGGGGATCCGTTGACAGGGGACCTCCAAGAGTTTAAGTGCACATTCAGAAAATTTTTTGCACAACCTGGGCACAATACCTCTGTGGCATCTGCTCTGCTACATTCCCGTCAAGGCCATTCTACAGTGTGCAAATATGTTATCCAGTTCCGCACACTGGCTTCTGAACTTGATTGGAACAACAAGGCCCTTGTTGCAGCCATCAGGTTGGGCCTCGATGGGCGTATCAAGGATGAACTGGCCGGTCGTGACCTACCTTCTACCTTGGACGACCTCATCGCTCTGGCTACCCGGACTGACTTCCACTTTGCTGAAAAGGAGCTAGAGCTTCTCCAGCAGTCTATGTCCTCCCGTCCTCTCAAGCCTCTGTGCCGTGGACCTGCACCCCCAAGTTTTACTCACCAGACACCTGCGTTCCCACAAGATGAGCCCAAGGAGGTCAACTGTACTCATCTCACCCCGGAGGAACGCACCCGTTCACGCAGCTTGAACCTGTTCCTGTACTGTGGCAGTGCCAAGCACTACCTGTAAAACTGCCCTGTCCACCCAGTTGCGCCCCGGAAACCCAAGTGCCTAAGTTTTGTTGGTGAGGTGACCCTGAATGAAGATGCCTCCGCTCCTCGTTTGACCACACTGGTCACTCTGAGTTTTGATTCTGGTACTAAGTTTCAAGTTCCTGCTCTTCTGGACTCTGCTTCTTCTGAGAATTTTATCCACCCATCTCTGCTAGACAAGTACTGCCTGCCTCTCTCCTGTCTGGATAAACCGCTGCGTTTCTCCTCCATCAATGGGGAAATCCTGTAAGAACCAGTGCGCTGCAAGTTGGAAGTTCCCACTAAGACGAAAACTCGTTCTACGTCCTGCTTAGTACGTCTGCTTCAGTCCTGCTTGGTCTTCCATGGTTCCAGCGTCACAGCACTGATGCGTTTCAGGCCATGGAATGAAGGCCCTTCAACTAAGGCTACGACTAAAGGTTTTCATTCCACGGCCTGAAACGCATCAGTTTTTGTCCTGCATGTTTACGCGTTTACTGTGGAGTTTCAATAATTATAACTTTTTTACTGCTGTTGAATACGCTGAACCTTCTTGTTTTTTTTGGGGGGGAGGGGGAATTGATTGTCCACTTCTGAAAAACCTTTTAACTAACCCATATATTTAGTTTCACAGACTGCAGATTATACACAAGTTGTTTTCTATTGTTACAATCAGAATGATCTTTTATGAGAAAAATCAACTGAATAACAACTTAAAGCTAACCTTCAATTATAAAACGACCATCCATAAACCAACATAACAAGCAAAAATGAGAAAATTTGTGATACATCCTATTAGAGAAAAGTGCTTCCTTCTTCGCTTTCCTCCTTTCTTCCCCTCTTGATTTCTTATCCTTGTAATCAGTCATAAATAATTTAACCAGAGATGAGATTCCTAATTCACAGAGATTTTAGGTTACAGCTGCTCATGGAAGTCTACAAAGAGGAGAGGGGGTGGAAGTGACAGTAGAAGCTGTAGACTCACACACACAAGCAGAGGCATGGAGGACACTAGACAGCAGTAAGAAGCAGTGTAGCTGTGGGTCCAGCCCTCGAGTCAGATAAAACCCTTACTACACAGCAAGCACCAACTCTGTCTGTCTCGCCCCCTCTCTTCTCCATAGCTTTCTGTAACCTGAGCATTCAGTGAAGTAAGAACCCGCTTTCCTCTGCAAGAATGATTCTCTTAGTGATGTACGACTGAGTGAACAAATAAGAAAGCAGGAAAGGAGAAAAATGAGGCAGCTAAAAGGAGAAAGAAGCCTTAGGCTATGTCTCCACTGCACAGGATTACGATTGAATTTTCGGCGCTTTTAGTTTTTTAAAAGCACCGAAGATACGATCGCTGCTGCTTCCCCATAGGTGGCAATAGAAAAGATGAGCTGTAGTCTCCACAGCTCATCTTTTCTCCGCTCGTCTTCAGGCGCCGGCAGTTTTTGTCCGCTGCAGTGTAGACATAGCTTTATTCTTTAATATCATATTGCAAAGTTTCTCATTTTTTGCTCGCACTGTTGATCTGTATTATAAGTAGATGTACAATATTTAAATTAGGTAAATTTACACTAAGGCTAGGTGCACACGGCTTATTTGCGGGCGCGTAATTACGCCCTGCATTTACGCCATGTGGACGGAGGCGTGGCGGGAACGGGGGGCCGGCACCTCGCCGGCCCATAGACTATCATTACAGGCGGCGCGTATACGCCGCTAGAAAATGACATGTCACTTATCTCCCTCGAGGCGGATTCGCCGAGCAGGAAGAGGAGACGTAATCCATAGTTCTATATGAGAACAGTGGATTACCGTAATGACTGGGACGTATTCCAGCCGTAATTCGCGCAGTACGGCCCGTAATTACAGACTATAATACGTCCCATTTTAAGCCATGTGAACATAGTCTTACAATGATCTCCAGCAAGGAAAACCACTGAGATCACCAGGCTTGACAGTCAAGGTCTATGTCTAATAATCTTATTTACAGAAGTCTCCAAGAACAGCTAAAGGGCTTTATCTGTAAATCATGTTTCATGTTACCTATATTATGGCCATAAATGCCAGCCCCAATGTAATATTTAAATAAATTCATATTCATTCTTGAATAACAGTAACTATACAAGTCTATCTGATGATTATACTTCCAAATTCCATCAGTCTACCTTTGTTTTTTGCCAGGAGCATTCTCAGAATTGACTATGGTCGCCATAAGGCCTGACAAATCCTATGGACTCAGATAGTGCTATAACTAAGCTGTTTCTAATACCTCAGATGAATAACATTATTGATTTCCCCATACTGACAAAAGAAGATATAACACAATGTAAGAGGTTATCATGAATATTTAGTTACCATCATTTACTGGATGTTTGCCTAGTCATCTATTTCTATCACAATGCTCTGTCAGCATCTCCTGCTCATCTTTAGCTCTTTTTTTCCCTCTGTTGAAGCATTTGCCCTGCAGGCGATGCGTCCTTGAAGTAAGAGTGTCTGCTCCATAGTAAATGCGCACATTGAGAATGTGTTTGGATGCATCACCATACACAATTTATAATCCCATAAAACACTCTGCAGCAAGGCTTGAACTCTCTGTCTGCCCCAAATAAATCTGGTGGTGTTTCAGGCTCTCACCACAGAAAGGTACCAAAATATCAAATGGCGAAACAGCATGGCAGCAACCTGGAAATGCACCAATATGGCGGCAATTCATTAACCTCCTGATATCTTTTGTTCTGAATGTGATGTGTCCTCTAAACATAAAACCAAGCAGTACTGCAACAAGGCTGTATCCTGCTCTGCACACATTTTCATTTGTCGAGGTTTTAAATATTATGCAGAACTGTGTCTCCGATCTCCGCGAATATGACCTTCCGTAATAAAAAGATAATTAAAGTGTGCAGTAATCACAATAAATAAAATAAAACCAATTTACAGCAATACTACCTTTTAACAAACCTTTTAATTTAGCCAACAAAACAATTAGAACGACTTCTAGCAGTGCAATGGAAATATAAACCTGACAAAGATAGCAATAAAACTAGTCTGTCATTTGCTTTTATAAGGAGATAGTAGATTATGAGACTCATCTTTGAAAGAGAGGTGCAGTACAGAATTACAATATTTAGTTGCTGCACAAATATAAAATAATGTTTGAACCTGTTGTCCGAGCTTTCTTTTTTTTAGCCATGTTTTCACTGAAGTTTTCCAGTTAAGGAGTTCAGATGGCGTCTTTGAGGTGTGTAGCGTACTTCAAAAACGGTCTGACATTTAGGCTATGTTCACACAGCTTAAAGTGGGACGTATCTCGCCCCGTACTGTGCTAAATACGGGGCGAGATACGTCCCAGTCATTACGGTAATCCACAGTTCTCATAGAGAAGTATGGATTACGTCTCCTCTCCCCGCTGGCACAATATGGCGAGCGGGGAGATAAGTGACATGTCAATTATTCACGCCGTATACGCGCCGTAAATAATAAATGTCTATGCGCTCCCAAGCACACGGCGTAATTGCGGGGCGAAATACGTCCCGCAATTACTGCCGTGTGACCATAGCCTTAGGGCGAGATGTCTGAAAATTGTCGGTGCTACGTCAGTTTTTAGGCGCATTAAATAAGTGTAAATTGCGGCAGAAAGTCCGACCCTATCAAAAATCTGGTGTCGGGGATACCTTGCATAGTGACATAATGTGCCTAAAAGTGATGCGCTGTGCACAACCATAATGAAATGTGCCTATTGAGGAGCATAGGACATCATTACAAGTGTATATGTGTTAGGCACATTTCACATTTTATTAGTATGTTAGACGCATTACAAGTATGTGTTAGGCGCATTTCATATACTTGTAATGATAAGCTATGCGCCTCCGTGCTCGATGTGCCTCGATAGGGGCATTACATACTCTACCAATGAAATGTTAGGGGCTGCGATTAGCGCAAATTGCGGCACATAGCATATCATTTGAAAACCATCTGTAAACTGACTGTCAACCTTTTACATTGACTTCAATTGAAAAATCCGTACAGCAGTCCCCACTGCACGGATTTTCCGCTGGACGTATTTCTACACCGCCGGCGTAACGAGAAACAGAAGATGAGCATGTGGGTGCGAAGGGGGAGGGCTTCAATCCACAAACCGCGGACAAAAGTCCCCCTGTGTGACAAAAAAAGACCAAATACCTGTTGGGATTTCCCGATTGGTAGTTGGTCTATGCTGTGTAAACACACCCTTACTTCATCAGGAACAAGTGACATGTCACTTCTTTCTCCCGACGTGTAATACATGATGGGGAAAACGGCAGGTAATCATAGCACTCAATGAGAGCTATGAATTACCATATCTGCGGGGCATAATTCAGGCGTATTTCAGTGCAATTATGTGCCGAATTTTGCCCACACAGGCGCCGTGTGAACATACCCTAACATAGTAAACAATACATAAAGAGAGGAAAGCAAAACATTCAATGATCTCCCCTAATGAATTATTAGGAATAGTCAAATAATCTTAATTTTCAGTATATTACCGCCAGCACACGTACTTCTTTTTGGGAGACCAAAAAAGGGTAGAGAGAGAAGGGGAGGGGAAAAACAAAAAACTATGGTAGCCAGGGAAAAGGTTTTCTGGTAAAACCTAAAGAGAGGAGGTCCTCCTTGTGAGAGGAACAGAGTTGCTGAGAATCAGTCAGAGTATTATAGGTCAAAGGCATTCCCCTTGAAATTTTGTTTTTCCCCAAGTGAAAAAAAAAAAAACCTTTTCCATTTTTTAAGGGAAATTGTTTTTCCTTCCCTTTTTCTTTGTGGAGTGATGTTTCCACCCAGTCCATCGGGAAAATAGCTGTTTTGGTTTTTTGGGAAAAATTTTTCAGTGTAAGGGGTGTATCCAGCACTATAGGACAGCATGGTTTGCTTTTCAATCCCCCTATTTTTTTTGGGCAGAAATTTTTTGACCCGGGTTTAGTAAAAAAAGTTTTTTGTTGGGGTTTGGGGGCAGCAAAAGGGGGGCCCCGCCAAAGGGTTCAAAATCAGGGGGGGGTTGAGATTTCATAGAATTTTTGGGGGCGTTAAAATCTTTTTTGGGGAAAAATGGGATTTTTTAAAAAATTAGTTAGATTGGGGGGGTTTATTTTTAGGGTTTTAAGAAATTTTTTTAGAAATTGAAGGGGAAATTATGCAGGCCCCCGGGGTTTTATTGTTGGGAAGGGTGTATTCAAACATATGGGTTTTATTTTTGTTTTCCGTGAAAATCGGGCCTTTTAAAAAATCGAAGGGGGAAATTTTTCCTTCAAACAGGGAAACTTCGGGAATTTTAAAAAGCCAAATAAAAAAAGCCTTTTTCATGATGGCCCCAAAATTTCGAGGGCCTTTTAAAAAACCAGTGAAAATATTTGGCTTTAAAATGGGCTGTTTTTCTTGAGGTTTGAGATATGAGTCTGGGTGATTGGGTGTTGTAGGTTTAGCTTAGTTAAAAGGATTGTCCGAGTTGTTAAAAAAAAATTTTCTATGCCCCAGGGAAAAGTTATAAAAAAAAAAAAATTTGGCCCCCCCGAAAACCTTCTGTCCTTTCCCACCCAAATTTTTCCAAATCCGTTTATGGGGACACTTCAGGGAAACCTTGACCTCAAACGGTCATGTGCAGGCAGAGACCACACAGGCCAGCAATTCGTGGCAGCTTCCGTGATTTTCGTTACCCATTTTGGAAAAAAGAGGATCAGCAGAGAAAAAACGAAAGCGGCAGTGGCCTTTAAACAACAAATTCAGCCCCCCGAAAATTACCAATGCGAAATTTTATTTTACACCATGTACCCTTCACTGTTTACCAAAATCGATCCCAAGGGTGTGGTTGTCTTACGGAGTTTTAGGGGGTGTGCGCCCAAAGCTTTTTGCCCCTGCCCCTTTCCGTTTCTACGTTGTGCCCCTTTTCTGGGGTTTTGTCCCCCAAGGGGGTTATTCGGCGGTGTGTTTTTTGGTAAAACATGTGGTCAGCGCGTAATTTCAAAAACACGTACCCTTTTTAAAAATTTTTCACAGGGGGGGGGGGAAGACACGTAAAACCAAAAGCCCCTTTTATGAATTACCCTTTAAATTTCAAACGCGCAATTTTTGCTACGTATAAAGCGCCCAAAACGCGGCAAAAAAAGGGACGCCGAAATTGTATTAGGTAAAATTTTAAACCGTGGGTGGAACATACCCTTTTGCTCCCCCAAAAGGGGTTTTTTTTTCCCCTTAAATGTAACCCCCCGAAATTATTAAGTAGATTTAAATTTCCCCCTATATCAGCAATTTTCAAACCCGCAAAGGTTTGGGGGGGAATTAACCCCCTTTTTTTTCCAAAATGTTTTTATTCAAGCTTCCAAATAAAACAAACATTTCAATTTTACTTGTAAAGTACCTTTAAAACAATTTAAAAAAAATTCCTTTTAAATTTTTAATGTTAAAAAAAAAGGATAGTTAAAAAGGGGTTTTAAAGTAATTTGGGGGCCCTTGTCTTTGTTTTAAACCCTTTTCAAACTGTACAAAATTTTACTCATGAACAGAAACATGGCTAATTGCAGGCTTCCACTAGGTTATGCAGTGTAACAAGATAGCCGTTCAAAATATTTCTTCCGTGTCCGAGTCCTCACCCACCACAAAAAAAAAACCCCCCTGCCCCCTCTCCATGTCCGCCTCTTATCGTTCGGGGCATCTCTTAAGATTTCCTTGGGCTTTTTGGGGGGCCAAAGGGAAGTTTAAAAACCGTTTTCCCATTGTGCCCGGGTTTTAGGTTAGGTTCCCGATAATTTTTCTTACTTAAAATAATTTCATCCTTCTGATATAATTGTTTTGGGATGAAGTACAAATGATAACCTTTCTGTCAACAAGTTTTGGGACTGAGAGTCCCCGGTTTTTCTCCCTCTGGCACGTAAATTTTTAGGTTCTTTCCCCATCATTTGCTGTGGCAGATACCATGACATCATCCCAAAGCATGACATTTTTGTCTAACTCCCATTGCCAATTTATACCGTAAATGACTTTTCTCCATAATTGAAAGAATTTTTTCACTCATTTTTCTTTACGTGGTGTGGCTTTCACCCAATCCATTTTTTAATAGAAAAAAACATTCTCACCTTGAATAACTAAAGATTCGGGCAGATTGGTTGGAGCCAAAGCTGCCATATGGCCTTTCTGGCTGATGCAGCCAGTATGGTTAATTCCCTATTTGTGTAGTTAGAGGTTTCCTTATCCACAGAGCCAAAAAGGGCCCGTGAGGCACATAAGGTGAAAGAATGTACCAGATAGCTTTGTATGCAGAGGGCTATATTTTCCCAATACTTTTGTATCTCCGGACATACCCATAAGCAGTGATACAGATTCGCTCCAGAGGAACCACACTTTAAACAATCACTAGAGGAGTATCTCCCCATCTTAAAGCCCCTAATAAGATTTAGGTTTGCGTTATGTGTCACTTTGAGACTCATTTCTACATATCGTACCGAGGGCAAGAATTTGTGTGAATCAATCAGGGCGTTCAAAATAAGCTCTGGCGTTAGTGTAGGGTTTTGTTGCTTCCATCCAACCAGCTGCAAAGGGGTCAGTGTATAATCAATACAACCGAGGATATATCTGTATATGTATGACAGGTGGGAATGTCTCATTGAAGGATTTGATCAAAATTAGAATCCCAGTCTACATCTGTCATCTGCCTTAACACGTCATGCATTAGCTGCTTGCTTGCAGATAATTAAAAATGGTATTACAGTCTTAGGGAAAACGGTCTGTAGTTCTGCATATGAGTACGGTATATGTGTTGGGGAATTCACCCATTGACCCAGCGAACGTATCCCCTCACGTTACAGTCTCCTGAACACACCATGTGGCCTGCCTTCCTGAAATCCCGGGTTATACGCTAAGGAAAGATGTAAAGATTGGTTAAGAGATAAATGTTTTATACATCTAATTTTTGTCCAGGCTCTCCATACTGGCATTAACAACACATTGGTGCGGACATCTGGAGGAATCTGATCATAATGTAAATGTAAAAAATCTAATAGGGCCATCCCTAGTAAAAATAAGCGGTCTAGTGACCTACTGGCAAATATTTCTGTACTTTGTTTCTTGTCCGCTATCTATCGATCCAATGCTGCTAGACTGTAAAATCTTATGTAAGACCTCCATTTGCCTTAGGTTTGTGAAGGAGATGTAATGGGATTCGCGCCCGTCTGCCCTGCCATATAAACGGTCGATTCAAGGCATTAATTAGTTTTTCCTCTTTAGGCCTAAGATATGTTGGTAACATCTGACGTTAATACAATAATCTAGGGAATTTGATCATTTTAATGAGGTTAGCCCTCCCCATAAAGTCAAGCGAGACATTGGCCAATGTTTTAAAAGTTTGCGTTGCCAACGTGATGTAGATAGTAAGGTCCTCGTCTGATACAGACGTGCAGGAGTCCTACTGAGCATGACGCCTAAATATCTAAGAGAAGAGACACACCACCGTATTTGTGTGCTGAAGACCATAAGGGCTTAGCAGGGCCCTGTAAGAGTAGACCCTCGCTTTTATCAACGTCTATGTCATATCCCGAGAGGCGTCCCTTCTCTTGTGTTTCCGCCAACACATGAGACAGTATTTGTTTTGGATTTGCGATCATTAACAATAAATCATCTGCAGTGAGTTTTAGCATATAGCCCGACTTAGTGATTAATTGAAAGGACGCCTCTTGGGAAATGGAGTACAAGAGTGGGTCAATTGAGAGATTAAACAATATTGGCGATAAGGGGCACCCCTGCTTTGTTCCGCTGAAGAGACAATGGTGTGTATTTTATGGCCATTAAAGGGGTTGTCTCACTACAAGGATTGCTGCTTTTTATATTAAAGATCTTGCAAAAACAAGTCACTTTGCAATATGTATCCATTAACAGCATCCTACCTATTCCTAGATATCCCCTCTTGTATGGGCTGCATCAGCTCCTCAGGTTGCTATAGCTACAGACCTGTTCTATCTCTGCTGCCAGCACTGGTTGCTATAGCTACAGTAGCAGTAGAGAGAAGTTGATGTAGCTATGGCTATGAGTAAGGGCGTAAAGGCGCCCGAAACGCGTGAGCCTTTGTTTGGCTATATCTTTTTTGGTGGGGGATGCCATTATTTGGATTTGTGCATACATTCTTTTAACATATGTTTTGAATAAAAGATACGTATTTTTTACCGGATTTTCGTCCTAAGTCGCTACATCAACTTCTCTCTTCTGCTACTATATCCTATTTACACTGTCTCCAGGCGGGATGTGAGCGCGGACGTTCCAAGGACTGGCATTGTTTGGATGAGCTGACACAACGTAATTATTATTCTCTTTACTGCTATAGTTACAGACCTGGCTTCCACTGTAGCCTAGTAGAAGCCAGTAAATACATCCCTGAATTCAAAATGAAACCAAGAAAACGGGACAGAGGTAAGATAAATCAATGCAGTGAGACAACCCCTTTGGGAAAAGGAATTTGGAAAATTTTTGATGAAAATGTCTAAGAAGTTTATGAAATTGCTTTCCGCGTGGCTTTAAAGAACGGCCGGGGAGATTTTCCCAAAGCCTTTTCGGTTTCCAGGTTTAAACAATGAAACGGATGTGGGGTTTTTAAGCTCCCAGGATGCTCTGCCGTCCCCCTGACATTTAGGTGAATGAACTCTAAAAATAAACCCCCGTTTAAAAGGGATGAGATTTTTTCGGGCAAAAACCTTTTGGAAAGGGTTTTGGGCTGTTTTTTTTAACTAAAAAATTTAAATAGATTCAATGGGAGAAGGGGCCCTATAAAGATGTGAGGGGGGCGGGTCCTTGTCTGTTTAAAGAGTAAGTTTGCCCCAAATCAAGAATGCCCCCACCTCTCGGGGTAAAAAAAATTTCATTAAACAATTGCTTAGGAAGGGGGCATCCGGTAGAGGATTTTATAAAATTCGGCCATAAAACCGTCTGCCCAGGTTTTTTTCATTGGCATAGGATATGATAACATTGCGCACCTCATCCTCTGATATGTCGCGCTCAAGGTCAAGGCATTGCTCCTCTGAGATACCCGAGGTGTTTACCACCTCCAAAAGGGAAAGGGCTTAGTTTCTCATTGGGTTAGCACTAACAATGCTTTTTTAAAACTCCCCAAAAAACAGTTTTGATTCAACCAGGTCCCGTAGGCTACGTACCAACGTTGGACACACCGAGGAAATGGGAGGTGTCCTTCTTTCCGTCACCTTGCCAATAATGAAAACCCTTTCTTCCGCTCCATCTAAAAATTGTTTTTTACCACTCTGGGTGCCCACTGCGTGACCCGGTTAGGCCGTTTCCCCCGGGTTATTTGGGACGATTGGGGCCTTTCTGCGCGCCCGGGTTTTTCGCTCAGTACGGGTCCAAAACCCTCCCCGTCATTCGGTAATCCCCCGTCCATAAGGGAAATGTGATGCCATCGCTCCCCCTGTCGGCAAATCCGCCGGGGGGAGAAAAGGGCATGCACATAAAAATTTCCCGGGGTACCGCCGGAAATAATGCTTTGTTTATGGGGGCCCGGGGCCCTCCCCCTGCCCCCCCCCAACCGCCCCCGGCCCTTATTCAAGCCGTATTCGGGGGGGAGGCCCCCAAAGCAATAACGGGGAACGGGGTTTTGAACTCAAAAATTGACCTCCCAAATTTTCCCCTTTGTCTTCGTGAAAAGAACCAAATGTTATTCATATTTGAAAACAAGAATCTTGAACTTTTCCCCTGAATCTTCGTTTCATGCTAACATAAAAAAAAAAAAAATTGCCCCTTACTGCTTTCTACAGCCAAACAAAACCTTTTTTCATGGGGTTAAACTTTTAAGTATTGTTTCCAATGTATGGTTAAAAAGTCTTGAAAGTCTTCCGATTTGGAAATTTCCAGATCCTGGATTTAGGAAAACAATCCATCCCACCCATTTTCAGAATGATAGGGGCATGATCCAAGATTGTTATAGGGAGTATATCTGACACAATCAGCTCTGAATAAAGAGATACAGAAACCATAGCTAGGTCTATGCGAGAGAATTTATCATGTACTGCTGAGTAAAAAGTATAAGTTTTGTCCTTTGGACCAATTATCAAATATTTCCAAATTAGCTGTCAACAATGCTATAGACGGGTGAATAGTATCCTCTTCCTGGTGGGAAGTGGACCTGTCCATCTTGGGGTTGGGGGCAAGGTTGAAATATCCCACGGGTAGCAAGTTTGTGTGATCCCTCTGGAGCAAGAAACATCTGCACAGAAAGCATCATTGGGCAGATTTGGTGCGCAGAGATTGAATAACGTGTACGTTTTATTAGCCACCTGTACTCTAACGTATATAAAACGACCTTCCAGATGGATATATTGATCTGTCACTGTCTGGACTAGGCCTTTTTGGAAATAGATAGCCACGCCTCTGGTCTTAGTTTTGTAAGTTGCCAAGATTGGGAGGTTTAGCCAGGACGCCCACAGGGGAATACAACTATCTGTCTTCCAGGGCGTTTTCTGCAGGCAGATAATATCCACCTTTAATCTTTTTAGATGAAGGAGGATTTTGCTCCATTTTTCTGGGATATTAAGCCCTGCCACATTCCAAGATATTACCTATAACATAGGGGATGACTTGCACTCCCTCTTATAATCTGAGATTCTATTCATCCTATGTCTCTGAATGGAAGGACATTAATTGAAATAGACTGCAAGGATAGGCAAACCAAGGCGTCTTAGCGAGTACCCCAGTTGCCAATGATGAGAGGAGGAGGACGGCAAGCCACCGCCACACAAGGTGGTGGACCCGGACAAGACACCCCTATTTTATTGATTAAAATAAACATTACTATAAACATGACAATGATTTATGAAATGTTCAACATTGCCAACATGGCAAGAAAGATACCCTACGTAGCCCATGTGCATTACCTCGTTAAGTAGGTACCCCTAAAATAAATCCATTATATCTTAAATGTTACTTTAAGATGACCTATATGAGAAATTAAAGGAATTAACCCCTTTTTTAAAAAATTTGATCCGGGCTCTCAAGGGCAATACTGATAGTGGCCCTGCTGAATTGTAAAGATTATTTAGCAGAGATAACTTGCTGCAGCAATATATCTTAACTCAGAAGCCATTGAAAAAGGTGACAGTAGGTACGGTGAGGAAGCCCCTCACTGTGGATCACAGAAAAATAATAATAAAAATAAAAATGTTTTCCTCTGATTTCTTATTTACCTCCTAAAACACAACTTCAGAGATATTCATCCGGTACTAGAGTAGACTCTGAGAGTCGGATAGTAAGATTCAAGAGTAACCAGAAAGGATCAGTAAGGTTCTTAAACAATGTCAACTTATTTTAACATATTAACTCCTTAACGACCGCCCACCGTCTTTAGACGGCGGGCATTTCAGGTCGTTCGTCTGCAGCGACGTCTTTAGACGTCGCTGCAGACATCGGAGTTTGCGGCGCCCGGGTGCCGCAACTGCGCTGGGATCGGGGCTGTACTACACAGCCCCGTTCCCAGAACATCTCCTGCAGGCATCGGGGAGCGGCGGAAACCTCCGCAACCCGATGCTTTAACCCTTTGATTGCGGCGGTACGTTACCATAGCGCCATCAAAGGGCTCCCCTGCTCTGTCGGGTGATCGGAACACCCGGTGACCCGACAGAGCCCGGTGAACGTCTCTACAGTCAGCTCTGGGGACCTAGAGTGGCCCCAGAGCTGTCTGTGTAACAAGCCAGGGACCTGGACGCACTATGTGCTGTCCAGATCACTGCCTGTGTCAAAGTGACACAGATTAGAATGTATTAGCATATATGAATATGCTAATACATTACAAAGTGTTTTAAAAAAATAAATCAATAAAAATTGTAAAACAGTTCTCCCTTCATGGGATTTTAAAAAAAAGTAAAAAAAAAAAAACAGAAAAAGTGTAAAAAAAAAAATGAATAAAAAAATAAATAAAATAAAAAAATATGTAATAAAAAATAATTGTGCATATATTACACACACAAAAAAACCCTACACATTTTAGGTATCCACACGACCGTAATAACCTGTAGAATTAATCTAACAAGTTATTAAGTGTGAAATATGAATGGTGTAAAAAAAATATTTAAAAAAACTAAAAAATTTCAAAAAAACAAAATTCTGCAATTATTTATAAGCGAATTTAAACTATTCCCTCATAAAGTACAACTTGTCTCGAATAAAACTAGCCCTCATACAACTGCGTCATTGAAAAAATAAAAAAGTTACAACTGTTGAAACGCAAGAAGGCAAAAACAAAAAAAATGTTCTGGTCATTAACTACTTTTCAGGTGTTCTGCTTAAGGGGTTAATACACCAAAAACTGTAAAATAGACTGATAACTACAAGGCTCCCTCCGCTGGTAACAAAAACCTTTTATAACGTGAATAATCAAGTCAGAAAAACCTCCTCATATACAACTTCTGAATGGCTAAGTACATGTGACAGGGCATCAGGAAACTTAACAGTAAAAATCCAGATGTGTGGACCGTGATTTTTTTCAACAGTCCTGACTTTAATCTCCTTCCCCTAAATGGTCAACTAGTACCGCCCAGGATCAGTCTGCCTAGCGAACCTCCTAACTTCTCCCGGAGATAATAAGAGGTAAGTCTAAAGGGGTTCATCAAGGCGATAAGTTCTGCATCCATGAAGGTTTTAGCAATAAAATGTTTCCATATTTTAAAAAAATTTTGTTGTGAGTTTCTCCTTATTAGGGCTTGTTCACACAACGTTTTTGATCCTTTTTACGGATCCGTTTTTGATAGGTGAAAAACGCATCCGGAAAGCGGATCCGAAAAATGCAACAGTTGATACTTTGTCTCTCTCTCTCCCTGCCCCATTCATAGAACTCCTGCCCCATTCATAGAACTCCTGCCCCATTCATAGAACTCCTGCTCCATTCATAGAACTCCTGCTCCATTCATAGACCTCCTGCCCCATTCAGAGAACTCCTGCCCCATTCATAGAACTCCTGCCCCATTCATAGAACTCCTGCCCCATTCATAGAACTGCCCCATTCATAGAACTCCTGCCCCATTCATAGAACTCCTGCCCCATTCATAGAACTCCTGCCCCATTCATAGAACTCCTGCCCCATTCATAGAACTCCTGCCCCATTCATAGAACTGCCCCATTCATAGAACTCCTGCCCCATTCATAGAACTCCTGCACCATTCATAGAACTCCTGCACCATTCATAGAACTCCTGCCCCATTCATAGAACTCCAGCGCCATGCATAGATCTCCTGCTCCATTCCTAGACCTCCTGCCCCATTCATAGAACTCCTGCCCCATTCATAGAACTCCTGCCCCATTCATAGAACTCCTGCCCCATTCATAGAACTCCTGCTCCATTCATAGAACTCCTGCCCCATTCATAGAACTCCTGCCCCATTCATAGAACTCCTGCCCCATTCATAGAACTCCTGCTCCATTCATAGAACTCCTGCTCCATTCATAGATCTCCTTCTCCATTCATAGTACTCCTGCCCCATTCATAGAACTCCTGCCCCATTCATAGAACTGCCCCATTCATAGAACTGCCCCATTCATAGAACTCCTGCCCCATTCATAGAACTCCTGCTCCATTCATAGAACTCCTGCCCCATTCATAGAACTGCCCCATTCATAGAACTGCCCCATTCATAGAACTCCTGGCCCATGCATAGAACACCTGACCCATCATAGAACTGCCCCATTCATAAACTGCCCCATCATAGACCCCGCCCCATTCATAGAAACTCCTGCCCCTTTCATAGAACTCCTGCTCCATTCATAAACTCCTGCCCCTTTCATAAAACTCCCCCCCTTTCTAAACGCCCCATTAAAGAACTGCCCCATTCTAAACTCCCCCCCTTATAAACCTCCCCATTCATAGAACCCTGCCCCATTATGAACTCCTCCCCATTCAAAAAAACTCCTGCCCCATTATAGAACCCCTTTCCCCCTTTCATAGAACTCCTCCCCCCATTCATAAAACCCTCGCCGGTCCCCTCCCCCGTGCCGCCCCGCGCCCCCACCCCGCTCCCGCCCGACCCCCTGCAGTGCTCATGCGCTTTTCGCATCCCGTTTTCAGGATGCAAAGCGGGTGATATCCCCGGAGTTGGAGCGTTTTTTGAACAGGTGCCAAAAGGGATCCATTACTCCTATGGCTTTCACTTGCGAAAAACCCCAATAAAATTGACATGTCAATTTTAAAGCGGTGCGAAAAGCGAGCGCAGGAGAGCGCTCAAAATGCATCACCGATCTCCCAGGGGAAGGGCGATCCCTTTTTGGCCATTGAACCAATTTTAATCACACTGACAATTGGGTAATCCTTTTTTGAGATCTGTAAACAGATCAAAAAACTTGTGTAACCCCAACCCTTCCCCGTCCTTTTTACCTACCGTAAAAATCTCTTAAATACAATAACCTCCTGATTTGGGACCCTATCTTTAGCCAGTGTTTTTGGACATTTTTTTGTTGCAGTAATAAGAGTCCCCATTGTTGTTTAGGTGGTGAGTCGCCATCTTCCCCCTTCTGGAGGAAAAAAATGAAAATAGCACTGACTGGGGTTCCGGGATTCTGACAGCCCAAACTGATTCTATAAAAGCCAAAAATATCCCCCAGTATTTGTCAGTTTTGGGCAATGCCCAAACCCCTGGAGCAGACCGCTCCTGCAGTTTACATTCGGACATTCTTGTAGATAATGTTGGAAACGTTCCTATAGGGGGTATCAAAAGGGGTTTCGCTTTGGGGCTATCTAAAAAACCATTTTTTCCCCCAATTTTATTATGTGACCTCCTTATTTTTTAAATTTTATTATTGAAACTTAAAGTAGAAAAACACTTATATACAAAAAGTTTTCTCTAAAAGGACTACTCGCAAACTTTTTTAGGAAAAATTGTGACGCAAGACTGCATTAAAACTTGACATTCAGGAATCTGGGAGAAAAGTTTGAACCTCTATAGGATTAGTAATAGCAGTCAAGTACCAGCCAAGGAACAGACAGATATGACTAATAAAACAATAAACTCAATTCACAACTTGGCAAAAGAGGACTACTGAAAAAAAGACTATGGTTGATGTAGTCTACGATGTATTTTATATAAGGCAGATTTTGTCTTCAAACAAGATCCTGTTATATGTATATGTAATATACTGACCTGGACATCCTCAGCTTGTTCTTGAACTGTTTCTACTGCCCTCAAAAGATCTTCATCTCCATCCGTCAAACTAAAGTCATCAGCTGGGATCTACAAAATGAACATCAGGTATTATCTTCTGTGAAAGCTACTCATTTAGGCCATTCTAGTCTGTATTTGCTTAAAATGAAGTGATATTAGTTAACCTTGACAATCTACTCAACCAAGAATGGTCTCTGCAAAACAAAGGTATCAGAAATATAGATTTATTTAAGAGGTGTGTGCGCCACAACCAGACAGCTCCCTAAGTGAGACTTTGTTTTTGGATTCCTTTAAACTAGACATGGCTAGAGAGGGTTTGTTCCCCTAGGCCAATTATTTTACAGTGGAGAAAAAAGTATTTAGTCAGCCACCAATTGTGCAAGTTCTCCAACTTAAAAACATGCGAGAGGCCTGTAATTGACATCATAGGTAGACCTCAACTAGAGAGACAAAATGAGAAAACAAATCCTGAAAATCAAGTCTGATTTGGAAAGAATGTATTTGCAAATTATGGTGGAAAATAAGTGTTTGGTCAATATCAAAAGTTCATCTCAATACTTTGTTATATATCCTTTGTTGGCAATGACAGAGGTCAAACGTTTTCTGTAAATCTTCACAAGGTTGGCACACTCCAGGACCTTGAAATGCTTCTTATGAAGCACTCCTTCGTTGCCCTGGCGGTGCGCTTAGGATCACTGTGATGCTGAAAGACCCAGCCATGTTTCATCTTCAATGCCCTTGTTGATGGAAGGAGGTTTGCACTCAAAATCTCACGATACATGGCCCCATGCATTCTTTCATGTATACGTATCAGTCGTCTTGGTCCCTTTGCAGAGAAACTTCCCCAAAGCATGATTTTGCCACCCCCATGCTTCACAGTAGGTATGGTGTTCTATGGATGCAACTCCGCATTCTCTCCTCCAAACACGATGGGTTGTGTTTCTATCAAACAGTTCTACTTTGGTTTCATCTGACCATATGACATTCTCCCATTAATCTTCTGGATCATCCAAATGCTCTCTAGCAAACTTCAGAGGGGTCCGGACATGTACTGGCTTAAGCAGGGGGAAACGTCTGGCACTGCAGGATCTGAGTCCCTGGCTGCATAGTGTGTTACTGATGGTAGCCTTCTGTTACATTGGTCCCAGCTCTCTGCAGGTCATTCACTAGGTCCCTTCACATGGTTCTGGGATTTTTGCTCACCGTTCTTGTGATCATTTTGAGATCCTGCGTGGGGCCCCAGATCGAGGGAGATTATCAGTGATCTTGTATGTCTTCCATTTTGTAATTATTGCTCCCACAGTTGATTTCTTCACACCAAGCTGCTTGCCTATTGCAGATTCAGTCCTTCCCAGCCTGGTGCAGGGCTACAATTTTGCTTTGACAGCTCTTTGGTCTTCACCATAGTGGAGTTTGGAGTATGATTGCTTGAGGTTGTGGACAGGTGTCTTTTATACTGATAAGTTCAAACAGGCGCCATTATTACAGGTAATGAGTGGAGGACAGAGGAGCCTCTTACAGAAGAAATTAAAGGTCTGTGAGAACCAGAAATCTTGCTTGTTTGTAGGTGACCAAATACTTATTTTCCACCATAATTTGCAAATAAATTCTTTCCAACTCAGACAATGTGATTTTCTGGATTTGTTTTCTCATTTTGTCTCTCATAGTTGAGGTCGACCTATGATGCCAATTACAGACCTCTCTCATCTTTTTAAGTGGGAGAACTTGCACAATTGGTGGCTGACTAAATACTTTTTCCCCCACTGTATATAAACAAGACCAGGTCCTGCAATTGAAAAGCCTTAGAACCCAATTTGGATTTAAAAAAAGGGGGCCTGTGGCAAATCATTTGTTGGCATTTTATGGTGTCCATACACTGCTGCGTTGAGCTCATTGTTGAGTTGTGTTGAGCGAGAACTTCTCTTTGCAGAGGCTCCAATCTTTAGGTTGTAGTGAAAGGTTCAGAGTATACGCCCTAATCATGTACAGCAAAAAATGCCCTGCATACAGAAAGGACTTTCTTGATGGAATAATCCTTTTAACTACAGTCACATTTAAATTCTCAGATTATGAATAGTTAGGATTTAACAATTTTAATTACTTTTGTCAATTAATGATGGAAACATACTGTACAAAAGTTCTATAAAACATTCAGAAAGCACACAGCAATTGGAAGGTTAATTCACATCTTGCTGAGTAAGAATGTTCATTTTTCTATAGCCGTGACTGTGAATGTTAATCAAAAATACAGATGGTTCAGTGAAGACCATAATTTGCGTAAAGGAATTGAAAAGATCCAACTAAAAGCAGGGATGCTGGACCAACACATGAAACAAAGCCAGAACAGAATTTCTTGCATTTAACCCTCTCTCTTCATCATAGACATTATACTTTTATGCTGAAAATCATTGTAAGTTATGTCATTCTGGCAGTTACACATCAGACTATACAGAAAATATATTAATGCTTATCTGAGGTTATGCAGGAGCATTTCCGAATTAACAGATAATGTCGGGAACATTGAAACGGTATAGGAAAGACATCATAAAAAACAAGACCTCTTAAAATCCATGCTAATAATGATTCTATAACGACCAGGTTAAGAAATATCAAGGAGATTTTAGAGCATTATTTATTAACTAATTATGCTTGTTACGGCTTTCATGTACAATTCGGTTCTAATATCCCAAGGACCAAATGTGTGATTTGCACAGTGAACCACCCCTATAGACAGTTCCATATGAAGAAGCATGCCTAAACTATTCCACTTCACATATAGATGTCTATGCACTCCATATGATCCAACTAAAATCCCCCAAACTGGTGGAAAGAGACCTATAGGTCATGCAATGCTCCTGGGAAAGAAAAGAGTTCTGGAAATAAGCTCTTCTCCAGAAGGAAGAAAGCAATTTCTCGTGTCACAACTTTGGAGATAGCTTCCCCATAAGTCACATCCGACCCACTAAAGAATCTGGAAACATGACTAGGAATTTAAGCCAAGCCTTGAAAAAGAAACCCATCTGCAGGCAGTTGTTTCATGGTTCTTATCATTTTAGGTTTATAACAAGCAATGTTCCCTAGTGAAAAAATAAATATATTCTTATTATTTATTTTAAACTGTATTACATTCAACAGCGCTGTCATTTAAGGGGGTTATATACATTATAAATGCAAACTGAGTACAATGGAAACACTAATTGACTAACAACTGGAACAGGTGGAGGGAGGCCCCATTCTACAAGATTGTGCAATAATATATACAAATCAGCTCTCCTTCAGAAGAAAGAAGGCCACCTATTGGAGGAAGGTTCCCTGATAAAGTCCATTAAAGGGGTTGTGTGAGAAACCCCAAAAAATAAGAACATATAGTGCAGTAATACTAAAGATTAGCAGTAACTATCTGTGAGAGCTGCTTCCAAACGGTATTTTATCGCATATTATTGCTTTGCTGGATCCTTCTCCTCACTGGGCTAGTGGGCGGAGCTACAGTTGCTAGGCACACTGTTTAAAAACTACATTTCCCACAACACCCTGCTTCCTCCCGGATGAGCTGTAGATTCTATATACTATATCCACACCAAATTTATATGTACTGTATATGTATGTGTGTATAGCCCGCAGTCTCCTTTCTACTCCGCAGAGCCGTCCCTCACACCACAAGTCTCTCAGGCTGACTGAGCACAGCACATGCCCAGTGATGCCAGTCAGCATAACCAGGAACTAACTCAGAGTCTGTCCTACTTCCTGTAGGACAAATTTCTGCTGAGGAAGGAGCCCAGCAGCCATTTTGTTCTCCTATAATGAATATCCCCATGACAAAATGAGCCGACTTTTCTAATGAAAGTTATTTAGGGATTTTTTCATCAATACAGTTTATCTGTTTTCTTCTATTCCCAGAGAACCCCTTTAACCTGCTCTGTACTGATGAGGGGCAAGAACCCTAAACAGCAAAGGATTTGCTCTTCCTTTTAGAGGAGATTCTGGCTTGGCCTAAAGTGGACCTGTCGCTGTTACTTGCGTTTTGTTTTATTAAATAAATTTTCTAGAACATCGTCTCTTAGGATATGCTTACATAGAAAATTTGCGGGCAATACTACAGGTCGTAATTGTGCTGCAATGCGCCCAAAGTATGGTCTGCTAATATGATAAATCATAGTTCTCATTGAGTGCTATGATTACCTGCCGCTTTCCGTACACGCCAAGAAGTGACATGCCACCTCTTGCCAGCGTTTACACGCCAGAGAAATGTGAGTGAATGAGAGCCAGAGCGCTTTAGAAGTACACGCTAGCCAGCACGCACTTCTAAAACACCAGGTGTATAGCGGTGCGCACAGTACACGCCGCTGTACGCCATTTGAACATACAGTATCCTTATATCTCTGTATTGCTCCTGTGTTATTCTTTCTAGCAATGTATTCCTGGCAGCTGGATGCTGCCAATTGGGGGGTGTTTCTGCACAGACTGACATTGCCTTATCAATGCTGGAAGAGTCCGTGTGAGCAGGAAAACACACCTGTGAAAACTGGAATAGTAACATTCATCTGATTCAGTAATACATTTCTACCTGCTCAGTACTGCGTGATCTCCTGGTTTGACCCTGGCCCGCCTGACATTGCCATCATTCTGTTTTCTGTGGTTTTTTTGACGGTTTTTCTTCTCTGTTTGCCCTTTGTTTGGCTAGGATTGGTCAGGATAAGGTACGAGTGCGGAGTCGCCCTTTCGGGGCGGTTGCTCTGCTTAGGCAGGAAAGATAAGGCTGTCCCTGACAACAGCACAACACAGAGTTATAAGGGGAATTTTTTCCAAAATGCTATTTCACAGGGACAAAACCCCAACTCCGCTCCTAAATTTTCCCCCAAAAACCCCCCTCCACCCTACCCCCCTCATGGCGCATGTTTAAGTTAACTTTCTGTATAAAAGGTAACATCAGCGTTATCCCCTATAAACAATAATCATAATAAACTATTTAGGTAAAAAAAGACACTGCAACAAAAGGATAACAATGTTTTGATCTTTTGAACACTTTGGAGAAGGGTGAAGAAAAAGCGCATTTGTATCCAAGTCCACGCACCAACATTGGGAAAGGGATAGAAAGACCTGGGATCAGATTTTGGTAAAATTTTTAGACCAAGAAGATTCGGGGCAGTTTTAAAAACCCAAAAGGGCCTTTCCCCAAAATCAAAACAAAATAATAAATATTAACATTTTGATTTTTAGGAAGAAAAACAGAACAATGCATTATAGGAAACAATCGCAAACTAAGCAATGCAAAAATACTTGCAATCAAATTTTTTAAAAAGAAAAGTAAATGACTGATAAAAAAACAGTAGCCTAATTGCAAACGTAGGAGGGTGAGATAGGGACCTGAAAGTCACAATTCAAACCATTGTTACCATTTTGCTTTGTCAGGTAAAATATATTTATTGAATGACTTTAGAACACAAAAAAAAATTGTAAAATTTTCAAAACATGCGGGAACATTGTGGATCCTAAATTTTTTCGAAAATAGTATTCCTCCCCGATTCTGCTCTCCCCTCACATCTGATCTCTTATTTCCAGGCTAAGAACAGCCCCTACACAAACTTGGGTTGGGAGCAAACGGTGACCACGGGGGCAAATCTCTAAAAAGTCGGGTATAAAGGGAAATTGCCTCACCCACTGGGTTTTGCAAAAAAGGTTAACCTTCTACTTCTTTGAAAATTTTTTGCTGAAATTGTTGCCATGGGAGCAGAATCTTTTCCTCGGGGGCACGCTTTGCCGTCCGTCTTAAATTTTACACTCCTTTGTGATAAGGTTTAAAGATATGGGAGCATAGCACTGGCCGGACCCAATTCCTCTTGCTTTTGCACTGCACGAACTAACGGGACCAGCTTTATATATTTTTGGGAGTCTGGTCGGTCCATTTTATGACGACCCGACTCCTGCAAAAAAGGCACCACTCCACGACCGACTCCACACCCTGGTCCTTACTAAATTTTTTGCATTTTCAAGGCTCTTTTTTTGTTTATTTTTTCCACAGTGAACCTCCAAAAGGGCACGGAAGCCGCTTTTTTCCTCAGATGCGGTTCCCTTCACATATTTTCTTCTTTAGTAACAAAGCAGAACCTAATTAATAATTCCTGAGGGCCTCTAAAATCCATCTACTACTTGTTAGGTCTTGTTATTTACTAATATAAAATAGTAAAGCAACTTTTCACAACCTACGTGTTATGATGTTTCCTATTCAGCCCACCCTTTATGGGGTTCCCTTTCGGGTTTTCAAACCCCCCGGCTAAAATAATGCTGTGAAAATAAATGCTACAGCACTGCGGGGGCATTTCATAAAGGGTTTCCTGTAACCTTTCACAAAAGCCAGCCACAGTAAATGGAAAATAAACATCACAGGGACATCACTTATGTGAGAATCAGGTTTCCTTCACTACTGTCCAAGGTGCTGATCACTGCACAAAACCCACCAGCCGAAGAACACGCATCTGTCCTGTTATACAGGTCTAGAAAGATTTTTGTCTTTGTAAATATAGATTGTACAAATGACTATTTAAGGCTGAATACTTTTTGTGGCTCCTGCACAAAATGAAGCGCCTCTTCCTCTTCGCTTCTATGGGAGTGCCAAGTACAACCAAGCAACTGTGTTACTAGCAATATCACTATCAGCAACAGTTAATTTTATCTATATTGCCCTTTCAGATCGAAACATTTAATAAGTCTGTTCAGAGTGCTACTTTCATCCTTTTGATTTTAAGGGTATGTTCACACGGCGTACAGTGGCGCATACTGTGCGCGCTGCTGTATGTCTGCTGCTTTAGAGATACACACTGGCCTGTGCACACTTCTAAAGCACTCTGGCCCGAACCCTTTACCCCAATTCCCTTTCCACTGTGTACCGGGGAAAACAGCAGGTAATCATATTTCTCAATGACAGATATGAACTACCATATTTGCTGGCCGTACTTTGGGCATATTGCAGAGCAATTGCGGCCCGAAGTACGGCCCGCAAATACGCCGTGTGAACAAACCCTAACAGAACCAAGTCAAACCTGACGGTGCAAAAATACCAGTGGGAAATCAGTAGAGACATAAAATAAAATACTTCCCTAAATTTTCTGTAAACAGGTAAAGAAGAGCAAATGCCCCACTGCTTCTCACAAGTTTTCATTTTCTTTTTTAAGTGCATTTTACTGATTCGATTTTATGATGAAGATTCAAAGACACTTATTCCTGATACATCTAATACAAATAACAGTGGCACACTAAAAACTAAGTGAAACATCAAGGTATATAGGAATATTGGAAATGCATTACTGCTAAGGAAAATATGAAAAACCAGGGACTCTTAGTTTACAGTTTTTGATCAAAGATTGTATTAAGCTCACCTCCCAATAGCGTCAAGGGGATCCCAGCACAGGTGAGTCCCTAACACTAAACATGTTACCTCACTAGGAGTCTATTCAGAATCAACATCTCAGGAAGTGATAGGAACCTGCTACTGAATTATACTGCACCATTTTAAAAGAGGTAGGCGGAGTGCAGCAAGCCAATGAGGCTGCCATTCCTCAGATAGACTTCAAAAATCAATTAGGCTGTGCACATCCATATATTTTGAAAAACGTAAGCATAGGTGCACACTGAATCTTTGATCAAAAACTGTAAACTAAGAGTCCCAGGTTTTTCATATTTTCCTTAGCAGTAATGCATTTCCAATATTCCTATATACCTTGATGTTTCACTTAGTTTTTAGTGTGCCACTTTTTTTTGTTTTTGATGAAAGATATTGCCTTTTCAGTGTGCCCCTATGTTTAAGTTTTTCAAAATATATGGATGTGCACACCCAATTGATTTTTGAAGCCCTATCTGAGAAATGCGGGCCTTTTGGTTTGCTGCCTCCGCCTCCCCTCTTTTCCCCCCTTACCGCCGGACCCAGTTTTGGCCTCTCGGACTGACCCCCATTTTTGGAAAATCTGTCATTTTGCCCAATTTATGGAAATAATTTTTTTACATTTTAAAACCAAACCCCATGTGTTTCAAAAGATTGTTTTCTCGTGAAAAATTTTGCTAAAAGATGGGTAAAAAAATTTGGGGGGCCCCAAAAAATGATTTTTTAAAATTAAAGTTAAAAAATATAAAAATTATCGTGAAAAATTTTAAAAAAAAATTTCCCAAAATTTAAAACTTAAAAAATTTTCTGTATGTAAGACAGTTAGTTATTCCACTCAAAATAGTTTTTAAATTTGATTTTCCAAAATGTTGCTGTAGTTTGGCATCTTTTTTTTTAAAAGTCTTTTTTTTTTTTTTTTTTTCCCGATATTAGGGGGCTTAAAAATTTTAGTTTTTAATTTTTCACTTTTTTCAAGAAAATTTGAAAATATACAAAATTTTTAGGGACCAGCCCCAGTTCTAACGTGACTTTGATTGGCCTGTATTTTTAGATACCCCCATAAAGGACCTCATCTAAAAAACTACCCCCCCTTAAAGTATTAAAACCAAATTTTGGGGAAGTTTTTTAACCCATTAGGTGTTTCACGGGAATTTAAAGAAAAAGTGGAAGTGAAATTTCAAAATTTCATTTTTTTTGGGAAAGGTTTTTCAATTTTTATACATTATTGACAAAATTTAACGGTAAATGTGATAAGGGAAATGCTAATTAATTTATTCCCCAAAACCGGGTTTTTTCAGAGTTTATCCCATTTGGGGCCCCTATTGCGCTATTTGGCCCCAACCACAAGCCCGAATAGGAGGGGGCCCCTACTGGCCCTCGGGGGGCCTTTTTTTTTCATTACAATTTTATTTGGGGGCCCTTTTCATTTGGGGGACACCCTAAGGTTCAAAAATTAATAAAAAAACCCCTAAAAAGACCCCATTTTGGAAAAACTAAACCCTTAAAAAAAATACCCCAAGGGTTTATGAGTAAAAGCCCCCAAAGGTGTTTCAAAAATTTTTTTTTTTTGGGCGTTGGGCTCAAAAAATTAAAAAAAAAAATTTTTTTTCCCAATAATCTCCCAATTTTTTAGCTGAAAATGTTTAAATTTTTTAAAAGGAATTTTGGGAAAAAAAAAAACCCCCCAAAAAATTTTTTTTACGAAATTTTTTTCCCAAGTTTGGAATCCCTTTTTGGGTGAAAAACTGCTTTTTGGGGCTAATGGCAGGGGGGTACAAGGGGGGGCCCCTTTTTGGGCTTTTGGGGCACGAAAATTGGTGGGGCATTTTTTGCATCTGCAAACCCCCCCAAAGTACTAGAACGGGTTTAAACCCTTCCAGAATTGCCCCCTTTTTTGGATTCCCCCCCTCAGGGATCTCATTAAGGGGGGATTTTTGCTTTTGGGCGCAAAGGTTTTCCCGTATTTTTTTTTTAGCTTTTGGGCCTTTGGAAAAAGGAGGGGGGAAACGCATTTCCGCCATTTTTTTTGGGCTTCTTTTTTTACAGTTTTTTACGCCATACGGGATAAATGACTTTAAACTTTACTATGGGGGTGGGTCCCAATTCCCAAATGTTTATAAATTTTAAAAATTTTTTTTATGTTTTATTACTTTACACAAAAAAAGGAAAGGTTTTATTAAAAATTTTGCGTTTTTTTGTTGTTTATTTTTACCCCCTAGCTTTTTTTAAATTTTTTGGGCATATAAGGTTTGGGGGCTTTTTTTTTACGAGATGAGTTATTTTTTAAATTTGGAAAATTTAAAGGGGGGGTTTTTGGGGAGGGTTTTTGATCACTTTTTTATTAAGGTTTTTGTGAGGCATTTTGTAAAAATTACGGGAAATCCGGGTTTAGGGGTTTTTTTTTTTTAATTTTTACAGCGGCCCACTTTTTGGTTTTTAATAAATGCCCTGCTAGTTTTATCGGGCCAGGTTGAACGTTTACAGGGGATACCACATTTGTATTTTTTTTTTAAATTTTTTTTTTAATTGTTTTACACCTTTAAAAAAAAACTTTTTTTTAAAAAAGGGAAAAACACGTTTTTTGATTGTCGCGGTCTGAGACCATAATTTTTTTTTATTTTTTGTTTATGGAGCGTAAGGGACATTTTTTTTGCGATTGAGTTGACTTTTTTTTATTGGTAACGTTTTTGGGGGGAAAAGGGATTTTAGGACCCGCTTTTAAATTTTTTTTTTGGGGAAGGCAGGGTGAAAAAAATTTACTGAAACCTAGCAGTTTTTTTTTATTTTATTTTTAATAGGGGTTCCCCAATGTAGTATCCGTGACAAGTTAGTTTTTTCATTTGGGTTGGGACGTTTACGGGGGATCCCCCAATTTATTTTAGTTTTTTTTATTCGAAAGCAAAAATTTTTTTGAAAAAAAAAGTGTTTTTATTGTTAAAAAAATATTTATGTATGGGCTATTTTCCCTAAAAACCAGAATTTTTAATTTTTCCGGTTTTCAGAGCTTGTAAAAAACTTTTTTTTTGCGGGGAGAACTGTTTTTTTAAATTTGGGAAAAAACTTTGGCTTTTTAAAATGAGTTTTTGTTGCTTTTTTTTTCCATTTTATGTGCTCCCAGGATGTCAAAAATGAAATTTTCTGTACTGTTTTTTTTTTTTTGTTTTTTGCGGCGTTCACCGTAAAAGGTTAATTAACGGACAAAATTTTATAGGCAGGTCGTTACCCCACGCGGCATCCCAAATAGGGGTTACTTTATTATTTTTGTCTTTTTTGGGCGATTGGCTTTTTGTAAAGGGGGGAAAAAGGGGATGTACGTGTTTTTTTTTTTTTTTTTTAAATTTGGTTTTACTTTTTACATTTTTTTTTTTACTTTTTCAAAACCTTTTTACATTTTTTTCCCCGGGGGGGAATTGCAAAAACGATCGTAAAGATCGTTCATGCAATGGGAAAACCCGCATACGCTTTTTGCTGAAAATGTTTGGCCCCCAAAGGAAAACTGTCCCCAAGTCCCCCCAACCAAGCTTGGGGGGAAATCGTGACGTCACCAGAAAACCCGGATTCTGTCTTTCACACCCGGGGCTGCCTTTTGGGAAATAAAATTTAAGGGGCCCCAAAAGGCCATTACTGCCCGGATTAGGGCAGCAGGACCCTTCACTCCTGCCCCCCCGGGGCCCCCGGCGATGTCGCGCCCCACAATTTTTGCGACATCGGGGGGTTTAAAATCCCCCGGGGCCGGGTTTTACCCCGGGCCCGGGGGGGATGCGGCATGTTTCCCCAGCAGAAATTTTAACAGTCATATGAAAAAGTTTGGGGGCACCCCTTTTAAATTTTTAACTTTTTTAGTTCTAAATTTTTGGGGTTTTTGGGCCAAAAGCCTTTTTCAATTTGTATTTTTAAAATATAGGTTTGGACACAGTAAAATTTTTTCCGGTTTAAAAATGGGGTTTTTTTGTACTAAAAAAAAATTCTTATGCTTTAAAACCCCAAAAATTTTGCCGGGGGTGCAAAAGTAGGGGCCCCCAACAAAAAAGGACATTAAAATTTTTTTAGTTTCCCCTTTTTGAAAAAATAACAGCCCTACCCTTTCCCTGTGGGCTTTTTTTCAGTTCCTGGTTTGGGGATGAAGGTTTTTTTTTGGACCATTCCCCCTTTAAAAACAATTCTTTTTCCCGTTAAGTTTGAGGGTCGCCGGATGGACAGCCCGCTTAAAAAAGTATCCCCAGATTTCAATGTTTTTCAGGTCTGGGGACTGGGAGGGGCCTTTCCCAAAACATTGTAATTGTTCCTCTGCATGAATGCCTGAGTAATTTGGAGCGGGTTTTTGGGGGATCTTTGTTTTGTAAAATTTCCAAATCCCCGGCGAAATTTAAAAATCATCACGGGTTCCCTTGAAACATTATTTGAAGAATCTGCTGATATGATTTAATCCATGCACCATAAATTTTAACAAGTTTCCCCCGGTCCCGGTTTGGCCACACAGCCCCAAACAGGGAGGAAACCCTTTCCCCCAAAAATATTCCCAGTGGGTAGTAAGTTTTTTCTTGGAATGCTTTTTTTTGGGGACCCCTTGCATAACGCCTTTTTGTAGGACCAAACAATTTTATCTTTGTTTCATCAGTCACGGGAAACCTTTTTCCAAAAAATGGCGGGCTTGTCCAAAGGCCCCTTTTGATCCCTTGGCGACTTTTGGTTTGTGGGTCCCTTTCAGAAACGGCTTCTTTCGAAATCACTCCCCCCTTTACAGTTCTCCTTGTGAAAGTGTGCTGTATTTTTTGTTTTGTATTGTTGTATTTTTTGACCATCCCACGGGTGACCCCAATCTGCAGCAAGATGTTTGCTGCGCTCTTTGAAGGTGGTCTGGGATTTACCCTTGACTTTTTTCTCCCCATTCTTTTCTTTCCCTTTCTGATATTTTTTTTGGCCTCCCAAATTCTGGGTTAACAAGAATGCCCCTGGGGTTTCTTCCTTTTCCCTTAATATGTTTTTAAACGGGGGAAACTAAACGGGTTTAAAATTCTCTGAGACAACTTTTTGTATCCTTCCCTGAACAACTATTTTTAAACAATCTTTTTTTTCCAAAACATTTGAAAAATTTGTTTTGGGGACCCATGATGCCACTCTTCAAAAGGAGATTAAAAATAGGAGAACAACTTGCAATTGGCCCCCTTAAAAATACCTTTTCTCATAAATTGGTTTAACCTGGCTAGGGTTTTCAAAGTCTGAGGTTACAAAACCAATGTTTGGCTTCGGGAAAATTTCAGTAAAAGTAGTTAGGAGTATTAAAAATCAATAAAATGATAAGGGTACCCCATTTTGAACCATCAAATTTGGTTTAATGCATTTTTGCACATTTTGTGTTAGTACAAAAAAACCCAAATTTTTAAAACCGGAAATATTTTCTGTGTCCCCTCTTTTTTTAGATATACCCAAATTGAAATGGGTGTTGCAAAAACCCAAATATTTAGAACTAAAAAGATTAAGGGTTAATAGGGGGGCCCCCAAAAAATTTTTTATGTGACTGTACCGCCAGTTCCCTGCGCGGGTCTTTTTCCCCATCTTGTGAAAGGGGGGCGCAAAAATCGCCTTTACGGGACTCATACCCGGGAATTTTTCGGGAACCCCTACCCGACATTGGGCCCTAAGTACGGCAAATTTTCCCGGGAAGGGGTTTTAAAATGGGGCAGGATAATTCAGTGGGAGGTTCCTTTCACTTCCCGAGATGTTGGTCTGAATGACCCCAGTGAGGTAACATGTTTTAGTGTTGGGGTAACCTGTTTTGGGGTCCCCCTTTAGCTTTGGGAGGTGAGCTTAATTTCAATTTTGATCGGAAAAATGTAAAAAACTTTTAAAAGTCCCAAGGGTTTTTTCATATTTTCCCTTTGCAGTAATGCATTTACAATAATTTCCTTTTATACCTTGATGTTTTACTTAGTTTTTTTTGTGGCCACTGATATTTTTTTATTAGATGTATGCTATTTTTTCCTTTTAAAAGGGGCCCTATGTTACGTTTTTCAAAATTTTGGATGTGGGACAGCCCAATTAAATTTTTTTAACTTATTCCTGATACATCTGTTGCAGTTAATACTTGTATTGCCTTTAGAATAACAATTCGGAAGCTTTGTCTTATATAACTGTGTTGTGCTTTTGTTCTGTTATTCCTTCCCAGGAAAAAAGTAAAAATGAAAACTGTCACTGGTAAAAACCAAATTTGGGGGGATTATGTGCATAGTCACATATTATCCAATCAGAGCAAACAGAGTCAGTTCAAGGATACACCACTTTGAAAACTGAGATTGTTAAAACCAGTTCAAGATCTAGTTAAAAAAAATTTTTTCACCAAAATTTTCAAAGTTGGGACTAAATGTGGGGTCTTTGGGGCAGTGGTCTGCAAACTGAGGCCCTCCAGCTGTTGGGAAACTACAACTCCCATCAAGCCCCACTTTATTTAATTATATAAATGCATGATGGGAGTTGTAGTTTTTCCCAAAAGCCCCGGGGACCGCACTTTCAGACCTTTTCTTGGGCCCTCACATGGATGGTGCAGAAACCCAATCCAGGGGGAAACGGATCTAAGGAAACCCCCAAATATCCACCAGAAACCCGCCACAAGTCGGGTTGGGCTTGGCTGTGGGGGACTTTTCCCCCTTTACTACCTCTGAAAGAGGCTACTGCGGGGGACAGTCGGGGTGCCCCCGACGAGGGGACCCGGGAAAGGGGAAGCAGAGGTGTAGAAGTGACAGGCGGGCAGCATGATAGCGTGGCAAGAAATCCCACAGCATAGGCACAGCGGGTTAAAAACGTAACAGCAGTGCAACGAACACAGGTCAGAATCAACTAAGGACACTAAGTCCGTGTTCACACGGCTTATTCAAGCCGTAATTGCAGGCCGGATCCCGCCCGCAATACGGCTTGAATAAGGGGCGGGGGCGCGGCGGCGGCGCTGCTCGCTGGCCCCATAGACTTGCATTATCCACGGCGCGTATTGCGCCTGGATAATGTGCATGTCACTTTCTCCCCGCCCGGCGGATTCGCCAAGCGGGTAGGAGCAACGGAATCCACTGTTCTCTATGAGAACTGTGGATTACCGTAATGACTGCGACGGATTGGAGCCGTACTAAAGCGCAAATCCGGCGCACAGTACGGCTCCAATCCACGCCAAAATAAGCCGTGTGAACGGAGCCTAACAATCTGGCCAGGAGCGAAGGAAGGAAGGTCCTTAAATCCCTGGTGGTGGCCAGTCATTGAAATAAAAATAATGCACTGGCTCTTCAAATCTTAAACAAGCGCGTGTGCTGGACTCCAGCAGCAACAGGGAGCAGAGCAGGAGCGTGGAGAGGTGAGTAACTGCCGGCAGTTGGCTTGGGAGCGCAGACATGAGCATGTTCGCGGTCCATAGCGGGACCATGGCACGAGTCGTGACAACAATTTCTAGAAGGAATAACAGAAGGGCAGCACAGCGCACAGATATAAGAGAAGATGCTCCAGAATTGTTATTTCACATGGAAGGTAAGTATTTACTAAAACAGGTATATCAGGAAATGTCACAGATGCTCTGAGCAGCATTACTATTTTATTTTTGTATCTTTTGTTCACAGCAGAACATTCCATATTCCATTAGTTAAAAAGGTTGTCCACCTCTGTAAAAAGTTATTTAGAATGGTCCAGGAGCCCAAGTAAAATAAAAAAGTTATACTCACCTTCCTTAGGTCACTGGTTCCAGCAGCGAGTCTTTCAGGTCTTCTGTTGACACATTGTCACTTCCTGCAGCCGCAGATTGGCTGCAGCAGTGAGGTGGCCGTAGCTTACATCACCATTAGAAAGTGAACAGCTCTAAAGGGGTTTTGGGGGGGGGGCTGTAGTGTGCACCCAAATAGCACCACAGTACTGAAAACCCCCTTTGGGGAAGGATGCAGGGGAACAGAAACGGAAGACGCGCCACTAGAACCTATATTTTCTCTCCTTATCTAACAGACCCCCCCTTTTTCAACCCTCTGGAGAGTTTTGTATATCTAGCTCTGCTAAAAGACAGTCACCTTGCGGCCGGTCGCTCACATTCCCCCTGTTCGCTTCATCCAGGCTGCCTTTGGAGAACGTGAGTAGTATTGTGGATGATACACAGTAAATCTATTGTTATTATAAGGAGGGATTATTTACTTTCCCTTTATTTCCTATGGAAAAAGTTTGTTTGGTATAAATCCAAATTGGTATAAGTCTAAGGATCTGAACTGGACTAATAACTTATACCAAGGTACCACTGTATAAGTTAATTTATTCTTAGTTGGAGCAAGTACAAAAAAATGTAACCTATGTTTCAGTGCACGGATTTTCAAACACTTCACATGGGGGGAAACGAGAGTTAAAGCGTGATGAATGGTGTGGAAAAAAACCAATCAATTTATTTGAATTTTTTTTAAAACATTCCAAAAATATTTTTTTTTTTAAAAAAAAAAAGGCAGATGAGGATTTTTGCAAAAAAAGGTAATGGGCATTTTAAAGGATGGCAAAACAGCAAGCTTTTCGGGATTTAAAACCCTTATTTTTTGGTTCCTTTTGTGATGTGGGGGGGGCAGGATGTGACTTAAATGAAATTCTTGGCACGCCCCCATAGCTTAAACAAATAACCATGTTAGAAACGGCTTTAAAAAAAAATATATGTAAATTGAAACAGGTTTATAAAATCTATTGAGGGTGCAAAATAGCTGATAGAAACATGTATGCAAAAATAGATGCAAAAAAATGAATGCATTATTTAAGATTTGTTAATAATGCAAAAAATTAATGCATAATTTAAAAAATTTGTTAATAGTGATCGTATATCTTGTGGGTTTTAAAAACCAAAGGACGGGGGGATAAATGAAAAATCCCCCCACGCTTCCTTGAAGGAGTTTCTTTTGCACTATCCCCCCTTGGTGAGCGCATCACCTTTTCAAACCAACAACTGTAAGTGAAGAGACATTCCCCGCATGTACAGCGGAGAAAGTGCTCGATACTGCAGAAGACTTAAAAGACACCGGACGGATAGCAATCTGAAAGGTTTGTCTCCGTATTATAATTTTTAAAGGGCCGGTAGTACAACCGACTTTATTGTTAAGTTGCAGATGTGCACTAATAAGGTAAACCCAAAATATTTGCTATTGCAATTGATGTGTGACTGTATTTCAAATGTTTTCCCATTACTAGCTGAACTAAACGTAGTAGTTTTATGTACAAAATTGCAGGCAGTGCATATTGTGTGCCCGCATTTGAAAAAACCTTTTGTATCAAGCCATGGTTGGATTTCTATTCTTTTTTTGTTTTTTTAGTTTGAAACAGGCTGGGAGATAACATGGTTCCTAGATTAGGAGCTCGCCTGGCTACAAACCGGACATTATTTTCCAAAATTTGTTTGATTTTAGAATTAATATAAAGCAGGGGAAAGATTTTTCCCTGATGATGGGACAATTCAGGGTATTGGCGACTATAACATGTACTAAAAGTAACGCTCTTGCTGTCAGACCAACTATAGATTTTTTCCTACGGCTTTCCAGCAACAATGTATTCCTGTCTAAATTGCCAACTTTTTGAATTGCTGTTTTAAGATGATTTTGTTTATAACCTCTACGTTTTAGATTTGTGCATAACGTTTTTTGTTGGAATTGATACTCCTGGTTGTCACTGCAATTACGTTTAAGGCGGCATAACTCGCCCAAAGGGATATTACTGGTGACGTGTCCCGTGTCTATGTTTCAGTGGCTTACAACTAAAGTAAATCAGAACAAAACAAAAAGGATAGGCCATCAATGTGTAACTGATGGGGGGTCTGAACCTCACTGGATCCCACTCCCCTTTAGCAGAAAGGATCACAAAACCTGTGATGTTTCTTCAGGCACAGCTGCTGTCCATGTTGCTCTGTCTGGTTCTGTGGGTCAGTCAAATTCATGCCAATCTAAGAAACCTAGCAGGAAAGGCTTCCATTGTTAATTGGTTCCCTAAGGCCTGACTCACATCTGTATTGGAGGTTTTGTTTAAAGCCTTTAAAAAATTCTTTAAAAAATTACAGCCAAAATAGCGCAGCATGAAGCACTTTTTCCCGTTAAACTGACAGACACCATAACAGAAATCCATAAGGACCCATTGTAGTCAATGGTGATCATCATAAGCCGTTTGTGTCTGTTATGTAACCTGTGACAAGAGACTCTGAACGAAACCTTCAATGCAGATGTGAACCCGGCCTAACCAACCACACCATCAACTATGCAGGTGAAGTCTCTTACTGTTAGATTTTGACTTCTGGCTGAAGACATGGCCACACTTTTAACTAGAAGTATACATTCAGGTAATTACAATGAAAATGTAAGGAAGTGAATATAAATTGTTCCTCAATATACACATCTATTCAATCTACAACAGCAGCGTCTTTTAGGGTCCGTAGGTGATAAACTTTACAAAGTACCATAAAATATTCAAAAATAAATATACGTTATTGTAAATCAAAGAAAACCTAAATTTTAAAAAAAATGTAAAATTTTTGATTGCCCAAAACACTTCGGGATTTATTCCAGTTTCTGCTGCCTTCATAGTTTTTAAAAAATTTATTTTTGGGAAAGTGTCAAATTTCCCAAAATACAATACTCTGAAAACCCAAATGGCCCAAAAAAATTGTTCTATACCAGTTTATAGCCATATGGGAGTATTCCACATTATGTACATTTTAAGGCTTCTAAGAGTAATCACCGGGTATTATCCGCACATCTCGATGATCCCCACATGTAAAATAAAACCTAAATGATTTCCAGCAGAAAGCTGTGGCACATCATAAACACTATCTCCTCAGTCTCATCATAGGCTTCAGGGGTAAATAATAATCTTTGGGAAAGGAAACATCACGGGGGGTAAATTTGCTTTAGATGCCGGGAACTTAAAAGGAGAAATTTTTTGGTTTTCCCCCACCAAGGGAGTATTGAAAGTTGTCTAAAAGATCATACTTTTTTGTTGTCATTCTTGAACGTGCACTAATTCTTGCTATTATACCAGTGTCTGGGTGCATAACTTCCCTGGTGCAAATAGGTCACACATAGGATGTTGGACAGATAATGCAAGGACAAATGGGCAACAATGTATAATATAATATTATGTATAATGAATATAAGGGACTACAAAAAACACCAAACTACCCCTTTAAAAAATTTGTCCTCTGTATAAAAAACGGGTTGTAAAAAATTTCCATAGCAACCAAGTGGAGCTCCCCTGTCATTTTCTCAGAACATTATATCAAATGAAAGGGGAACTCTCATTGTTTGCTATAGGCAACAAGGAAAGTCTTGCACCTAGACAGTTTTTATACATGCCCCCCCTAATTTTTAAAATTTTCTAATTAAAAAAAGGCAAGGGGTGATTCAAAGGCTGTGGGAAAACCCAAAGGGTTTGGGGGGCACATTCGTTTTTATATACTTTTTATCTATCAATGAATATAATAACATTCCAGCTTCTCCGGAACCATAAGTCCTGTGGATTTTACAAGCACAGTATTGGGCTCTGTTCACATTTTTTTCATACTATGCATGCCATATACTGTATGCCAGGATAGTTCAGCTCACATACATTAAACATAGCCAGGTTTCTATTCACCCCCAAGGGGTATAAACTACCTTTTAAGTAAAACCAGGGGAATACATTTCCTTTCCCAAAAAATTGAGGAAAAAAAGAGGCCCTTTTGTTTAAAACATAATTTTTACAGTTTTGGGCCAATTATTATTATATCAGCCCTTTAAAAATACTGTATAACATGCTGTCATATATCACCTATAATTGTAAGAATTTGATTTATTTTATGTTATCATGTTGCTTATATAGCAAATACATTCTGCAGCACTGTACAGAGACTCTCATCACTCATCACCCCCTTCCTTTTAAAGGCTTCCTAAAATTTTAAAATCTTTTTCGAAAAAATTTTTAGGAAGTCAATTAAAACCCCTTTCCAAATACATATTTGGGAAGTATGTGAAAAAAATGGAGCAGTAACTGGAGGAAACCCATGGGAAGTATACAAACTCCCTGCCAATGAGGACCTTGGTCAGTTCTGAACCCAGGACTTCAGCGCTGTAGAAAAAAAAATTTATTTAAAAAATTTACACGGTTTAAATGTTTAAAACACTGTTTGGGCATTAAGCCCCGTCTTTTAAGCAACCAATCAGGGGTTTGGGAAATTTTTTTTTTTCCAGAGTCCTATTGTCACGATTGCGCTGGGAAACCCCTCGGCCTGACCTCTGGTCACCGGCCACGGCCGCGGGCGCCCAAAACTGCCGGCTTCGGCCTTGAAACTTTTCCCCAGTGTAACTTGTTTGCTAAGCTTTGTTTGCTTAATTGATTCCCGGGCCAACCCCCTGTGGCCAGGAATTTCCAGCCCCCTTGGGGGTTTAAACTTTTTCCCTTTTGGGTGATTGCTTTTCCACTCTCCTATCACCTCTTTCTACTTTCTCCTCTTCCCAATTAAAGTCTCGTTTCCTGTCTTCCTTGCCTGCTATACATTTCCTAAAAACCTAAAATTTTCCCCCTGCTTTCATTTTGGTTGCTCTGTGTTCTTTGACTCTGGTTTGGCCCCCTGGTTTCTCTCCTATCACCTTTTTCTTCCCTCGCTGTCCGTTCTTTTGCTGACCTGGCCTGTCGACTTTCCCCTATTTGTTCGGGTTTTTGTTGTTCTCTATGCTGGTGTCTCACTTGGCTCAAGTGGGCTCCCCCCCTTTTTGGGTTTTGGGGCCGCCCGGGGAAAAGGACGGGGGCCACCCCAAAAAGGCAGGGACAGAAGTTGGGACCACTTCAGGGCCCATTTGTTTTTTGCTTCCTTGTTTTGGCCCCTTTACTGCCCTAACATCTATTTTAAGTAAAAAGCGAGCTCACAAAGGGCAACAAAGCCCGGTCTTGTGTATGTTCACAGGGCGTTTTTTGGTTTTCTAAAGAGGTGCGTTTTGGGAAATCAAAAAATTTGCATCCTAAAAACTCAGTGCGTCGGATCCAAAAGTTTCCATCACGCAGGATTTTGGTTAAAACATTTTGGGATACAGAAAGGACCCCGCACCCTATAGTTTTTAAAAACAGGGCCCCTTTTTTGTGTCTTTCAGTTTCAAGAACTGCCCAAGTCATTTTTTAAAAAAAACGGATCCGAAAGATGGATCCAAAAGATGCAAGTAAACACACATCAGCGATCACTCGTCTGAAGTGTAAAATCACACTGCTCATTGCTAGATATGTGTTTGTGTCCGTCTAGATGGATCCAACACACGCATCTAATATTGTATGTTCCCAACGGACCCAAACACACCTGTGAATATAAACCCCTTAGGGCCTTTTTGTTTTAAAACGGGGGGAATTTTGGCGCGCATTTTTGCCTTGATTTTCTCTCTAATACGAGCGAGAGGGGCGCCGAAATTTGGTTTAAACCAATTTCTCATAGAGAACTATGGTTTATGCCCTTTCCCCTCCCCCCCAAATTTCAATAAAATAAATGACATTTCCCAAACCCCCCCCCCCCCCGTGTGGGGAAAGTACCCTTTTTCCCGCTAAACCCAATTTTTATACATAGAAAACCCCTTTAAAAATTTTGACCCCGTTTTTAAGGAAAAAAGAACCCCTTACCTCTTCCCTACGATAAAACCCTCTTCTGACCTTCAGAAAAAAGGACCTTAAGAAGTTAAAAATTTAGGGAAAAAAAGTGATTTTTTTTTTTTTACATTTTGATGCACCCAAGGGTTTGTTTGGGAAAAAAAGAGGGGGTTCAGATTTTAGAGCAGAATCAAAAGGGCCGGGATATCTGAGGGAAAATTCCCCTCTGGGTGGGTTTACAAAAAGCTGTCCTTTTTCCCCCCCGGGTTAGGTCCCCCCTTCTTGTGCAGGCTGTATGTGATTGCACAGCACTGACTGACAATTCAGCCCTTTCTAACCCCCTATTCCTAGTCCTGGGGGTGTTTGGCCTTGTTCAAAACCCGTTATTTTGCCCGGATTTTGGGGGGACCGTAAATCCCGCCGGATTTGCACTGCAGTACGGCGCCAATCCATCGGAGTCATTACGGTAATCCACTGCACTCATAGAGAACAGTGGATTCCGTCGCTCCTCCCCGCTCGGCGAATCCGCCGGGCGGGGAGAAAGTGACATGCACATTATTTACGGTGCGTACGCGCCGTAGATAATGAAATGCTATGGGGCCAGGGAGCGGCGCCCCCGCCGCGCTCCGGCCCCGCCCCCGTCCCGCCCATTATTCACGGGGGATTTGTGAGCACACAAATCCGTCGGGAATAAGCCGTGTGAACACGGCCTGAGAGGGACATTGGTGATGAAAAGGTGTGAAAAATAAAACAACTCTGTCCAAGCAGGATATCTGCCTACAAATGTGCAGAGCAAAGCTGTGTTTGTCATGAGAAGGGGCTCCTTTGAGGGGACATGCAATAATATTTATTATTAGTAATGCAAATATTATAGAAATGTAGAGAAAATAAGATTTAGCTTCATTCTATACAAAGTTACATAGTTACACAGTTTGAATGGGCAAAAAAAAGACAGATGTCTATTCAGTTCAGCCTATTGTGCTAAAGTGTTGATCCAGAGGAAGGCAAAAAAAACAAACAAAATAGAAGCTTATTGTCCTCATTTTAGGGAAAAAATTCATTTTCGATTCCCATCTGGCAATTAGGATAAATCCCTGGATCAACAACCGATCTCAAGAATCCTCGTCAATATAACTTTTTAGATTATAACTCTCCAGAAATGCAACCAGACCCTTTTTGAACTCTGTTAGTGAATTCACCATGACAAGTTCCTCTGGCAGAGAGTTCCACAGTCCCACTGCTCTTAGGCTATGATCACACGGCTTAAAATGGGACGTATTTCAGTCCGTAATTACGCGCTGTAGTGTGTGAATTACGGCTGGAATGCGTCCCGGTCATTACGGTAATCCACAGATCTTATAGAGAACTATGGATTACGTCTCCTCTCCCCGCTCGGCGAATTCACCGCAGTGGGTGATAAGGGACAGGTCATTTACTAGCGGCGTATATGCACCGCTAGTAATGATAGTCTATGGGCCAGCGAGGTGCCGCCCCCCGCTCCCGCCCTCGTCCACACGGTGTAATTGCGGGGCGTAATTACAACCCGCAAATAAGCCGTGTGAACATAGCCTTACAGTAAAGAATCCCTTTCTATGTTTATGTAACTTTCTTTCAAGACGTAGAGGATGCCCCCTTGTTCTAGATACAGTCCTGAGTATAAATAGATCTTGAGAGAGATCTCTATATTGACCTTTAATTTATTTATACATATTTATCATGTCCCCCTAAAACCGTCTTTTCTCTAAACTAAATAACCCCAATCTTGCTAATTTTTCTGGGTATTGAAACAAACCCAGTCCTTTTTTTTTTTTTTTTTTTGATGGCCGTTTTTGAACCTTTTAAGGTCTACAATGTCTTTCCTGTGCATTTGGGTTTGCCAAAACTTTACACAAAAACCTTTTTGGGGGGTCAAAACCAGTGATTTTAAAAATGGGGAGAATGATTTTAAAAAAAAAATCCCATAAACCCTATTTCCCTTTGGGCAGCTCCCGCCTACACTGGCTCTAAATAAGGGGTTTAAACGGGTCCACCAGTTTCCCCAAAAGTTCCTTCCCCAAAATGCCCTTTTTTACTGCTGTTTTTCGGGTTTAAAACCCATCAAAATCACAACCTTACTTTTAAACTGTGTTTAAATCTCATCTTAAAAAATTTCTTTCCCTCAATCTTTAAATCCGACCCTTTTTTGTAATAGAACATTATCCCATTGTGTTAATTACTTTAAAAAATTTTAAAGTACCCATCTCAAAGATTGATTTTCCTACGGGCAATCCTTCTGTAAGATAAATTACAAAAATTATAAAAAGGGAATGGGGCCCAAAAAAGGGACTTTCTGTGTTCCCCCGGAAACAGGGATCCAGCCCCAGTAAGTACCTTAATTACCACTCTTTTTTCTATCTCTGAGCCATTGCTTCCCCCAAATTTGCACTTTTTTTTCCCCCGCCCAAAATATTCCATTTTTATTTACCAACCTTTTATTGGCACAGATCAAATGTTTTTAAAAAAAATCTAGATATATAAAAACCCAAATTCCTCCCCCCAAACCAGTCTGGGAACTAACCTCCTTATAAAGGGCTGATGAGATTATCCTACAGGACCAATCCTTCATAAACTAAATGCTGGTTTGGCTTATACATTTTTTTTTTCCAGGGGAACTCCGGAAAGCATCTCTGAGAAAACCTTCAAACATTTTACCTACAACAAAGGTTAACTTACCGGGCCTATATTTTTCCAGGGTCCGTTAGACCCCATTTTAAATTTTTGGCATCACATTTTCTATGTGGCAACCCCTTTAAAAACAGGGGGCCACCAACCCCCCGGTCCAGGGGCCCGGCCCCGGGCCTTTTAAAAACGTTTTCCCTTTCCCGGGGTTCGCGGCCCCGGGTTTACACATGATGCGGGCCCCGCCCAGTGTTTTTAAAGTCCGGGGGGGGGGGGGTCCTTGTCTGCAGGGCCGCTGTAATCCGGCCGCCCCGACCAACCCAACCTGCACACACCCGTGGGGTTTCCCTTTAACGGGGAAAAAGCAGAAACAGTTCTGCCCCCTGCTCTCCCTATTGCTGTAGAGGGGCGCTCACGAGCCCCCAAACTAAAACGATGAGGGGGGCGCAGAGGGGATGATGCACAGTGACCGTCAAAAACCCCGGCCCGCTCGTTTCTGCGGCTCTGGGGGGGAGGAGCCCCGGGCCGGGGGGTTCCGGGAAAGGTTTGAGTGACTTCTTCACACTGGGGCAGCATCAAATTCACTCCCGGGGGCCCAGCAACCACAAAGGGGGGCAGTAAGGTATAACAAACTGGGGGGAGCTACACAAACGGGGGGCAGAATGTATAACTATTTGGGGGAAAGCTTCACTCCCGGGGGAAAGAAATTTGATCACTACGGGGGCAGAAAAGTACACAAACTGGGGGCAGCTATCATTTCCCTTGGGGCGGCAATGTTTCACAAACTGGGGCACTACACTACGGGGGGGCAGCAAGTAATCACTACTGGGCACCCATCTATCACAACGGGGGGGGAATCTATCAATCACTACTGGGGGCAGCTATCACTACGGGGCAAAAAAGTAAAAACTACTGGGGGCCCAGTTTTTAATCACTATTTTGGGGCAGCAATGTTTTCACTACGGGGGGCAGAAAATGTATCACTACGGGGGCGGCCTATCACTACGGGGCGCAATGTATACTACTGGGGGCGGCATCACTACGGGGGCAGAAAATTTTATCACAAACGGGGGGGCAGCTATCTTCACTACGGGGGGGCATCTATCAATCACACTTTGGGCAGCTATCACACTGGGGCAAATTTTACCCACTACAGGGGGCAGCTCTCATCACTACTGGGGGCAGCTATCAAACACTACTGGGGGCAGCAATCTATCACTATTTGGGGCGGGCAATGAAATCACTATTTTGGGGCAGCTATCACTACGGGGGCAGCTATCTACATTTATTGGGACACTATCTATCATTTAAGGGGGAAAGCTATCACTACTGGGGGCAGCTAACAATCACAACTGGGGGCAGCAATCTATATTTAGGGGGGGCAGCTACCCACTACGGGGGCAGAAAATTTTAATCATTTCGGGGGGGCAGCTAAAAATCATTTACGGGGGGCGCTATCACTACGGGGCGGGCAAGGGTATCACAATGGGGGCAGTTTTTTTTTTTTTTCTATCAACTCTGGGGGAACCCCTTATCACAAAGGGGCAGAAAAGTATAACTACGGGGGCACCCTATCTATCACTATTTGGGGGCAGCTATCACTACTGGGGCAGCAATAAATCACTACTGGGGCAGCAATGTATCCCCCCCCTGGGGGCAGCTATCTATCACCTACTGGGGGGGGAAATCTACCCACAAAAGGGGGAAAGCTATCTATCCCCTAATGGGGGCAGCAATCTATCACTACTGGGGCAAAAATTTCCTACTGGGCCCAGCAATGTATAAACTACTGGGGGCACCCTATCAAATCACTCCCGGGGGGCAGCTACACTACTGGGGGCAGAAAATGAAATCATTTACTGGGGGCAGCAAATCTATCAAACGGGGGAAAGCTAACATTTACTGGGGCAGAAATGTATCACAACTGGGGGCACTATCTATCACTAATGGGGGCAGCTATCACTACTGGGGAAAGTAATGTAAAAACTACTGGGGGAAAGCTATCTACATTTCTGGGGCAGCTAACACACTGGGGAAACTATCAATCACTACGGGGGCAGCAATGAATCACTATTTGGGGCAGCAATGAATCCCCTACGGGGGGGCAGCTATCTATCACTACTGGGGCAGCACAAACACTATTTGGGAACAGCTATCACTACTGGGCAGCAATGTATCACTATTTGGGGAACTATCAAACATTTACGGGGGGGCAGCTATCAATCACTACGGGGGGGCAGCTATCACTACTGGGGGAAAGAAATGTATCACAACGGGGGGCCAGCTACCCTATCACTTATTTGGGGGAAAGCTAACAATCACTAGGGGGGCAGCAATTTTATCACTACTGGGGCAGAAATGTATCACTACGGGGGGCAGCTATCACTAATGGGGGCACCCTATCTACCCACTATTTGGGGGGAAAGGTTTAATCACTACTGGGGCGGGCTCTTCACTACTGGGGGCGGGCTATCATTACTGGGGCGCAATTTTTTCACTACTGGGGGAAGCTATTTATCACAATGGGGACAGCTATCTATCACTACGGGGGCAGAAATTTAAATCACTATTTGGGGGCAGATACCTATCAAACGGGGGGCAGCTATAAACTATTTTGGGGGCAGTTTATCAAATCACTATTTGGGGGCAGCTACAATCACTACGGGGGGAAGCTATCAATCCCCTCCCGGGGGGAAAGCAATGTATCACTACGGGGGCAGCAAGGGTATCACTACTGGGAGCAGCTTCTATCACTACGGGGGGGGCAGCATCAAATCACTACTGGGGGCAGTTTTTCACAAACGGGGGCCGAATTTTTCACTACGGGGGTGGCGGGTATCTTCACTACTGGGGGAAACTATCCAAACGGGGGGGCGCAAATCTATAAACAAACTGGGGGCAGCAATCACTACGGGGGCAGCAATGATCACTCTGGGGCAGAAAAGAAACCCCACTACTGGGGGCACCCTATTTTAATCATATGGGGGCAGCTATCAATCACTACTGGGGCTGCAAATCCAAACTGGGGTCAGCTATGAATCACTACGGGGGGCAGCTATAAATCACTACTGGGGGAAAGCAATAAATCACTACTGGGGGGCCCCCTATCACTACGGGGGCGCAATGTATCACTACGGGGCAGTTTATCAAACACTACGGGGGAAAGGCTATCACTATTTGGGGCAGCAATTTTATCCTACTGGGGCACTATCTATCACTACGGGGGGCAGCTATCACTACTGGGGCAGAAATGAAATCAGAAACTGGGGGCAGCAAACTTTTCACTACTTGGGGGGCGCTACACTACGGGGGGCACTATGTATCACTATCACTACGGGGGGCCGCTAATGTAATCACACTGGGGCAGCTATTATCTTTTATAACTACTGGGGGCAGCTATGTTTCATTATCACTCCCGGGGGCAGCTATGTAACACTATCCCTACGGGGGCAGCTATGTACACAAACACTACTGGGGGAATCTATGAAATCACTATCCCACGGGGGCAGCTATTTTTTTAAATTTATCACTAAAAAGGGCAGCTATGTATCACTATCACAAACGGGGGCACCCTATTTATCCCCAAACTGGGGCAGCATGTATAAATTACATACTGGGGGAAAGCTAGGGTTTCATTATCACTACTGGGGGCAGCTAGGGTATCATTCAACTACGGGAGCAGCTAAAAAACACTACTGGGGGCAGGTATGTTTTCATTATCACTACTGGGGGGCAGTTTATGTTCATTATCACTACTGGGGAAGCTATGTATCACAAACACTACTGGGGGCACAAATGTTTCATTCCCCTACGGGGGCACTATGTTTAAATTATCATTTACAGGGGCAGCTATTATCACAAACACTAGGGGGGCCGCTTTTTAATCACTACGGGGGCAGCAATGTACCCAATTTTTCACTACTGGGGCAGCATGTTTCATTATCCCCTATTTGGGGGGCAGCAAATTTATCACTAGCACAACGGGGGGCAGCTAGAAATAAACTATCACTACGGGGGCACCCTATTTTTTCATTATCACTAAAAAGGGAGCTATTTTTTTCATTATCACAAAGGAAGAAACCCAAAGGGGGTTCAAATTAACACAACGGGGAAAGCTATTTTTTCTTTATCACTACAGGGGCGGGCTATTTTTCACATCACTACGGGGGGCAGCTGGGTACACTATAAACTACGGGGGGCGGGCTAGTATCAGTATCACAAAGGGTGCAGCTATGAAAATCACTATCACTACGGGGGGCACTTTTTTTCTTTATCACTACGGGGAAGCTATTTTTTCATTATCACTACAGGGGCAGCAATGTACAACTATCACTACGGGGGCAGCTTTTTTTCCCCTATCACTACTGGGGGCCCGCTTGAAATCCCCTATCACTTACTGGGTGCAGCTATGAAACCCCACTATCCCCTACGGGGGGCACCCATGTTTCATTATCACAACGGGGCAGTATTTTTCATTATCACTACGGGGGGGCAGCAAATGTTTATTACACTACGGGGGCAGCAAATTTTCTTTTTTCCTAAAAAGGGGACCTTTTGTATCACTTTTACTACTGGGGGAAGCTATGAATCACTATCACTACTTGGGGGAAAGCTATGTATCACTACCCCCTACAGGGTCCCTCTATGTATCACTATCATTTACGGGGGGGTAGCTATGAATCACTACAGGGGGAAAGCTATCCACTACTGGGGGCACTATCAAAAAACTCTGGGGCAGAAAATGTATCACATTTGGGGCAGCAAAAAAATCACAAAACGGGGTGCATTTTTCTATCATTTGGGGGGCAGCAAACTATCACCCCGGGAACCCAGCAAACACTACGGGGGCACCCAATTAAAAACTGGGGGGGGAAATCCTTTTCTATCACTACTGGGGCAGCAAATCTATCACACTGGGGGCACCCAATCACTACTGGGGAAATTTAATGAAACACTATTTGGGGGCACTATCTATCCTACGGGGGGGCAGCATCAATCATTTACGGGGGCAGCAATGTACACTACTGGGGAAAGAAATGAATAAACTACTGGGGGGCAGCAATCACTAATGGGGCAGCAAACAATCACAAACTTGGGGCAGCTATCACTACGGGCAGCTATCTGCCCATTTAACTGGGGCAGCTATCTTTTTACTGGGGCAGCAATGTATCACTCCCTGGGGGAAAGCTATGTATCCTACTGGGGAAACTACCCAAATCACTACTGGGGCAGCAATGTATCACTACTGGGGGCAGATACCTATCACTACTGGGGGGCAGCTATCACTAGGGGTGGGCAGCAATCAAACCCCACTTGGGGCATCTACAATCACTACGGGGGGAAGCTAACAATCACTGCTGGGGGGCAGCAAGGGTATCACACGGGGGCAGAAAATGATAACATAGGGAGCAGCAAATCTATCAAAACTGGGGGCAGCTATCTATCACTACGGGGGGCAGCTATCACTACAGGGGCCCGGGCAAGGGAAACACAAACTGGGGGGCCGGTACTTCACTACTGGGGCAGCTATCACTACTGGGGGGCAGCAAATCTACCACTATTTGGGGGCCAGCTTTTCATACTGGGGCAGCAATGTATCACTATTTGGGGGCAGAAATTTATCCTACGGGGGGCACTATCAATCACAAACGGGGGGCACTACCCCAATTCACAACTGGGGGCTGAAATTTCCACTACTGGGGCAGAAAATGAAATCACTAGGGGGGCAGCTATCAATCACTACGGGGGGGCACTATATATCACTACTGGGGGGAAAGCTATCACTATTTGGGCAGCAGGGAAATCACAAACTGGGGGCAGCTATCTATCACACGGGGGGGCGCTATCACAACTGGGGCAGCAATGTATCACTACTGGGGGCAGCTATCTTTCACTACTGGGGGGCAGCTTTTCACAACTGGGGCAGCAATTTTATCAGTAGGGGGGGCAGCTATCTAACCCTACTGGGGGCAGCAAACCACAAACGGGGGGCAGCTATGAAATCACAAATCTATTTGGGGCCCGGGCAAATGTATCACTACGGGGCGGGCTATTTTATCATTATCACTACTGGGGCAGCTTTTTTCATTATCACAAACGGGGGCAGCAAATGTATATAACACTACGGGGGGGCCAGCATTTTATCCCTATCACTCCCTGGGGGCAGCTATCTCACTATCACTACAGGGGCAGCTATTTTCTTTTATCCTAAGGGGCAGCATGAATCACTATCACTACTGGGCAGCATTTATCACTACTGGGGAAAGCTATTTATCATTTCCTACTGGGGGCAGCAAAGTTTCTTTAAATCACACTGGGGCTTTTTTATTTTTTTTATCATTATAAAACCGAACGGAGCAGCAAATTTATCACTACGGGGGGCGGGCAGAATAAATTATCACAAACTGGGGGAAAGTTTATTTTTCCTTATCCCCTACTGGGGCAGCAAATGTACCCACTATCCACTACTGGGGCAGCTATTTTTCTTATCCCTCCCGGGGCCCAAGCTATGTTTCATTACACTACGGGGGGCAGTATTTTCACTATCACTACTGGGGCCGCTTTTTAAATCATACTGGGGGCAGCTAAGAATCTTTTATCACTACTGGGGCACCCATTTTTCTTTATCACTATTTGGGGCACTATTATCACTATCACAAACGGGGGGCACTATTTTTTCTTTAAATTCCTAAAAAAGGGGCACTATGTTTCATTATAAACCTACAGGAGCACTATTATCATTAAACACAAACAGGGCAGCTATTTTTTCATTATAAATACAGTGGCAGCTATGAAACACTAACACTACTGGGGGCAGCTATGTAACACTATCACTACGGGGGCACTATGAACTTTTATCACTACTTTTTTGCAGCAAGGGTTCCCCAAACACTACGGGGGCAGCTATTTTTTTCATTATCACTACAGGGCACAATGTTTCTTTTATAAACTACGGGCAGCTATGTATCACAACACTCTGGGGGAAATTTATGAAATCACTAAAACTACGGGGGGCCAGCAAAGGGAAATCACTATCACTACTGGGGGCAGCTATGTATCACTATCACTACTGGGGGCAGCTATGTTTCATTATCACTACAGGGGCAGCTATGTTTCATTATCACTACAGGGGCAGCTATGTATCACTATCACTACTGGGGCAGCTATGTATCACTATCACTACTGGGGGCAGCTATGTATCACTATCACTACTGGGGGCAGCTATGTATCACTATCACTACTGGGGCAGCTATGTTTCATTATCACTACTGGGGGCAGCTATGTTTCATTATCACTACTGGGGCAGCTATGTATCATTATCACTACAGGGGCAGCTATGTTTCATTATCACTACAGGGGCAGCTATGTATCACTATCACTACTGGGGGCAGCTATGTATCACTATCACTACTGGGGGCAGCTATGTATCACTATCACTACTGGGGGCAGCTATGTATCACTATCACTACTGGGGCAGCTATGTATCACTATCACTACTGGGGGCAGCTATGTTTCATTATCACTACTGGGGCAGCTATGTTTCATTATCACTACTGGGGGCAGCTATGTTTCATTATCACTACAGGGGCAGCTATGTTTCATTATCACTACAGGGGCAGCTATGTATCACTATCACTACTGGGGGCAGCTATGTATCACTATCACTACTGGGGGCAGCTATGTATCACTATCACTACAGGGTGCATCTATGTATCACTATCACTACTGGGGGCAGCTATGTATCACTATCACTACTGGGGCAGCTATGTTTCATTATCACTACTGGGGCAGCTATGTATCACTATCACTACTGGGGGCAGCTATGTATCACTATCACTACTGGGGGGCTATATTTATTTATTATTACAGGGGGCATATATCTCTATAATGACAGAGCTGATTACATATGTATATTATATACATGTATAATGCTGACCCACAGAGCTGATCAATATTACTGCAGACTGATTACAGCTCTGTGGTCAGCATTATTTAAAATAATAGTGACCCACAGAGCTGACAATCAGTCTCCAGTTATAAAATACTGGTTACCCCATATGATACCCCTAAATGACACCGTATACACTTTATTGGTTTTTTTTTTGTGTGTGTGATTCTAAACATCCAACCCCCTCCATAACCCCGCCCCTAATAACCACACCCCCAATAACCCCGTCCCCCACTGGGCCGTGGAAAAATTGTCGTGCATCAAACCGGTCCCTGGTAGAAAAAAGGTTGGGGACCACTGCTTTAGGACATACGCCGTTGTTATACAGTCCAGAAATATTAAGAATAGGCGTCTGTCTATCCCTTAGGACACGGGGGTATATACAATCCTGACCTGGTGATTTGTCTGTTTTAATTTTCTTAAGACAAAGCTGCACTTCTTCCAGGGTTAGGCAAGGAACATTTAAGGTGGAGTTGATCTCATCCCTCTGCTCATCAACAGGAAGGTCACGTTCCTCGGGAAATACGGTGGAGAAAAAAAAAATAGTTTAATAGATTTGTTCTCCTAATCACCCTCTACAATACCTCCCTCACTACTTCTTCAAGGATAAACATTTTCAGTTTTAAACTTTTTACTATTTATATAGTAAAAAAATATTTTGCCGTTAAATGCTTTCTTTTTGTTATTTATTGCCTCCATTATATCTTTTTTGATCCATATTGGTTTTTTTCCACATTGGTTCATTTTACTTCAATAAGGTATGTACCTTTCATAGTGAGCGCTTAAGATGTTTTTAAAAATCTCTCATTTATTATCTGTTTATCCACTTCACTTTATTATGTGCTATTCAATTCATCCCAGGCAAAAAGGGGGCGCAAGGAGCTATGAAGTGGGCTGAATTTTCCACTGGGGGACGCTATATGCCTTATTTGCCTAGGGCACCAGAATACCTTGTCCCAGTCCTCTATGGAAGCAGCTGTAAATAACCAGGAGACAAAAACTGCTCTAACTTTGAAAGGAAGCAAAACAGAAACAGAAATATACTTGGCGGTAATGGTAATTTAGCTTTGCCTATAGGTTTAAAGCTAATCAATGAGATGGGAATATCCCTTTAAGTAAGGAAATGGACACGACAAAGGTTAACAATCTAGTGGAATGGTTTCTGTAATAAATCTAGACTACATTAGATTAGTATTGGTTTTTTAAGTAAGAACATTGTTGGATGATTCATCGGAATTCTACATGATGTACTAGTGAACAACTATGAGCCAATATGTCTCACAGAGAGTAAGATATTGTATATATCACTGCCCACATGTCTTCTGGTGAGATCGAATGCTCTTTTACTTTTAGCTAAACACCTTACTTTAGACTTTACTGACTGAGATATACATTTCCAATGGCTTTCTGCCAATGCACCATCCTTTCACAATGTATCAGAACTATGGCAGCTGTAGGTATTAGGCAAAGACATTTTATTGTACCTTCTGTTGTGTCAGATGACTCAGATGATCCAGTTTTGACTGTTTTACCTTATCTACACACAACAGTGAAAACGGTGCTTCACCCACTCTTCTGCCACCCACTTGTCTCGCCAGAACACAACTGCACAGTTTCTAATAAAATAATAATAATAACTTTTATTTATATCGCGCCAACATATTCTGCAGCACTTTACAATTTGGAGGGCGTAGGTACAGACAAAAGACACACATTGCACAATGAAAAGCTACTTACAGATGAGACACAAGGTATGAGGGCCCTGTTCGCAAGAGCTTACAATCAAATTAGGCTATTGGGTGAGACGAAGGGTAAGAAGTGCTAGGTTTACAATGGTCAAGCTATGTGACATAAATATTCGGCTGTTTTATGTAGAATTCGGATGAACCTGCCACCCTGACAGTACATCTATATACAGATAAGTGCTGAAAATAAGCGCACTAGAGAGTTGGGGGGGGGGGGGGGGGTAACCATTAGGTATTCTGCTAGGCCAGACTGAGAAGATGTATTCTCAGGGCACTCTTAAAGCTATATGAGTTCTGAGTGTGCCTGATCGCCCGTGGTAGCATATTCCAGAGAATTGGTGCCGCACGTGTAAAGACTTGGAGACGGGCATGGGAGGCTCGGATGATTGAGGAATGTAACCTGATATCATAAGCAGAGCGGAGAGATTGGGTAGGGTAGTAGACAGGAATGACAGGGAGGAGCGGGCATGTGGAGAGTTTTAAATGGGGGGAGATTTGATGGTTTTGTTATTATTCTATACTGAATGGGCAACCAGTGCAGTGACTGACAGGGTAGAGGCATCAGTATAGCGGCTGGAAAGAACGACAAGCCTGGCTGCTGCATTCAGGACAGACTGGAGAGGGGAGAGTTTACAGAGAGGGAGACCAATAAGCAGGGAGTTATAGTAGTCAAGACAGGAGTGAATAAGATTAACAGTGAGAGTTTGAGTTGTTTCCACAGTGAGAAAAGGACGGATTCTAGAGATGTTCTTGAGGTGCAGGTGACAGGAGCGGGTATAAGAAAGTATAAGAAAAAATAATAATAAAGCCTAAAATAATGAGACAGTCAGTAGAACCTCTGAGCTTTTCCTTTAAGTGATGGTTCAGTTTTACACTGAGGAAGTTAAAACTACTCATCTCCTACCCCACAATCATATAACATTATGGAAAATTATATGCCAGACCCAAGTGATTGGTATATTAACACTGTCTTTTCAATCACTGCTATTTAAATGTAACAAAATACAACCTGGTAAGTGTTATCCCCAACCAAACAACACAAAGCTGTTGCATTATTTATTGAACGAATGCCACATATGTATATTTTACTACATATTAAATCTAGAGATACAGATGTAATGCTTGCAAATACATATATTTCATGTTAAGAGAGAATCACTTAAACGGAACCTGTCACATTGTACATGCTATCTAATCTGCTGATAGTATGTTACAGAGCAGGAGGAGCTGAGCAGATTGGTATATAGCCTTATAGGAAATGCTTCAGTAGAATATGTATTTTATTCATTGAAATCTCTGCCTATTCTGAGTTATTGAGTCCAGTAGGCGGTCTTATTAATGATTGGCAGCCAAAATTCATATATAAAAGGCTAAATAAGCCCCCCATTTGGGACTTTTTAAGGGAATCTTCTCCATTTTTTTCCCCCCTTTTTGTTCATTTAGAGGTTGCTTTAGGGGTTTAACAGTGTAGCAATTTTGTTTACCGGCTGGAATATAGGATTTCTCATGCTCCCATGGGTTTGTGACCTGCACTCTGAGTGGACAAAAACCCGGGAAGGATTTTTGTAAACCAGTTTAAAAGTTCCCCAATCATTCCTATGGGGGGTTTTAAAAGTCACTTTCTTAGGAATGCTTTGGGGGCCGGGAACTTCCTGTCTGAAAACAAAATCACAGTTTTTTTTGGGCCCAATCGGATGCCACGGGGTCATTTTGGATTAAAAATTTTGAGTTTAAACAAAACAGAAAGGGTTGTTTTGACCCAGATGTAAATCTCTCCTTTGCTTTTCCTATGGGGGGTTTCAAAGTCAGTTTCTTTAGGGTTTGAATAGGGGACACTGATTCCTGTAGGATCACAACCCAAAGTTTATTACCCAAATTAAGAGTGAAGCTAATATGACCCACCAGAACACTGTTGCATCAGGGGGGTTTCAGCCACACGGAAAGGGCCCCATAGATTTATAGAAAAAACCCGTTTTTTTAAGCAGCCACCTGGGGCGGTTTTTTCTGCCGGACATTTTTTGACCTGCTGGGTTTCAAAAAAAGGGTTAGAACAGGGGGTTTAAAAATCATCCGCCCGGTTTTTTCGGGGGGGAAGGTGTGTTTTCGGGGTTTTGAGGGGGAAGGGGGGAATCCTTTAAAAACGGCCAAAAATTGTCCCCCAAAACCATGAAAAAAAGGAGGGAAAAAATTTCCCCCAAAATTCAAGAATCTGACCGGTATTTTTTATATCCCGTGTGCAAGGGCCCCCTTAGGCCTTTTAACCTTTTAATTTTCGGCCGTTTTTTCCAAAAGGAAAATTTCCTAAAGACCCCCACATTGGTTTAATAATTCCTAAAAATTGGAAGTTTGGGCAACCCCCTCTTTTCCTGACCCGGCCTTTAAGCCCTTTATTTTAATAATGGGGGGGGAAGTCCCCCTTGGGAAAGGGAAGGGGGTTTCCCAAATTTTAAAAACCCCTTTATAGATCACTTGGCGGAACCCTTTACCCTCAGGGGCCCAAAAAACCAATTTTTGGGAAAAAAAAGGCCCCAAAAACCGGGGTTTGTAAAACAAAAAAAATTTAAAAAAAAAAAAGAAATTCCCCCCCCGGGGACTATGGGAGGAAAAATAAGTTCTTGCTTTCCCTTAATGAAGACGAAAAGGGTTTTTTTTTTGAAAAAACTTTTTTTTTTAAAGGGGTTTTTCAAGGGGGGTTGCCTTTTCTTAAAAAGGAAATTTTGGTAAACCCAAAAAACAAAAGTTAAAGGGGGGGGGAGAGGGGGGAGGAAAAAGCCAGGCCCCAAAAGGGGGCCTTGGCAAAAAGGGGAATTCGTTTTTTTGAAATGTTCCCTTTTCCAAATTTTAATTTTTTAAAATTTTTAAAAACTAAAGGGTTTTTTTTCTGTTTAAAACCAAAAGGGGGAACCTTTTTTTAAAAACCTTTTTCCAAAACACAGGGTTGGAAAAAAAAAAGCAAAAAACCCTTTTTCATGTTCCCGGTTTTTTCCAAAGGTTTTTGCAGGTTTTTTCTACTCAAGGAAATAAATCCCTTAACAATTTTTATTTGGTTTGGGGGGGGGATTAAAAAACCCCCAAAAAAAGGGATTTTACCCGGGCCCCTTTGAAGGGGTTTTCCCCGCTTCCCCTTTAAACCATTACCAAAAAGTGTTTTTATTTTGGGAAAGTCGGCCCAAAAAGCTTCTGAAAAAGGTTTGGTATTATTTTAGCTTTTAAAAAACTAAGGGGGCCGGGGTTTTTTAAGGACGGGGCCCTTAAAACCTTTGGGGGGACGTCAATTTTTGGGGGTTATAAACAAGAAATTTAGAAAAAGGAAAAAATTTAACTACCCCTTTTTGGGGGGGAGGGGAATTCCCAAAAAGTCAACATTAACCACCCCCCGTGGGCAAAACCCCCCTTTAAAACTTAAGGGGTGGTTAAGGGTGGAAAAGGAGGAAGGGAAAAAGTCACGGGGGCCCAAAAAATTTTTCCCCCCCCAATCCAACAGTGAAACAGGGTAGGTGGCGCATCTGCTAGGGGGGGTTTTTTTCAGCTGCGGGGGGACGGAAGGACGGGGTTGCAAATTAAAGGGAAAGATGAATGGGGCCAAGTACAGAGATATCCTGGAGGGAAAAACCTTTTTCCAGAGCTCGGGAAAGAGACGGGGCCGGGGGGGCCCATTTTTGCAAAAGGCCCCTAAAACCCCAAAACACAGCTAAAAAAACAAAGCAGTGGTTTCCCAGAAACAACTCTGTCCCAATTTTTAACTGGCAAGGCAGGGCCCTGAAAAAAACCCCAAATTTGAGATCTCTGGGGGAGACTTAAAAATGGTTCCACCAACTTTTCCCCATCAACCGAGGGAACTGGAGGGGGATCTGAAAGGAAAGGGAAAGGGCAGAGGACCCCCAAAACCAAGGGGAAAAAAAAATTTGGGTTGCTTCTTTTCCAAGAAGACCCATGGCCTGACTAGCTAAAAAAGGTGCCCCACCCCAATACGGGGACCCAAAGGGCGAAATTTTGCCATGTGTTTTTTTAAATTTTTGTTTTTAAATTAAATTAGAAAAAAATATCTAATTCTGGTACTCTTCTTTCAAGATGGGGGCAGAGTGTACATTAATCAGCAAAAAAATGAACTCTTTTAATCTTCCTAAATGGCTGCAATGAAACAAAGAGTGAAAAAATTTAAAGGGGTCTGAATACCCACTGTATTTTAATAAATGGGACTTTCGAGGACACAGCAAAACCAATTGTGTGTAACTTTTTCATCACTTTATTTGTAATATGGCAAAAGGAAGGTATTTTTAAGGGTATGTTCACACGGTGTGTTGAGTCCGCTTTTAGATGCATATTTGGATCTGTCTGTCGGACCGTACACGGACCCAAACACACATCTAACAAATTTGCAATGTGATTTACATTGCTTTTAATATGAAACATGCATCGGCGTTCACATGAGTGTTCGGTGATGCGTGTCTCATCGCATCTTTCGGATTCGTCTTTCGGATCCATTCCAAGAATCGTCATGCCAATTCTTGGTCCGAAAGATGCAGCAGGAGCCCAATAATAAATTATAGGGTACGATCCTGCTGCATCCAACACGCATCCAAACACGCAGCTGCATGCTGGATACGTGTTGGATCCATTCCGGATCCGATCAACGCTGCGTTTTTGGATGCGATTTTTGGTAAGTATAGTCCCACTGGGGCTAGGTGAGCACTACTGAAGCACAATTGCTTGTCAACTGTTCTACAATGTTAATATATTGCAGAAAGGGTGTATCAATATGTCTCTCCTATCACATCATGCCTGTGGCAGGATGTAATAGGAGTAGTAATGTGGCAGCTACAGAAGCCTTTGTTAGGCTTACAGCAGCGATGGCAACCACTCAGCACAATGCTATGTTGATGTGGGGGGGAGGAGGGCCAATCAGAGACTGGAACAATGTGTAACACCATTCCTCCTTTAGATGCTGTCTATAATCTTGGCTGGTGTCAGCTGTAAGTAACTGGCACCCGCCGCCTATGGACCGGGCTCAGCTCCTGAGCCCGCTCTATACACTCTTAGGCCCTTCAGGCTTATTCTGGGATTGGCCGTACTGTCGCGCCGGAATTGGCTTCAGTACGGCGCCATTCGACGGCAGCAAGTACGGTAATCCACTGCTCTCATAGAGAACAGTGGAAAATCGTCGCTCCTCCCGCTGCGAATATCCGCCGGGGGGAGAAAGTGACATGCACATTATTTACTGGCGATTTTCGAAAGCTTATCCTATAATAAGCCTTGGTCTGTAATCACTTTCTAGCACATTTATGACTGTAGCGGCTCTGTTCTTTTCACATTTGCAGCAAAACACTATAGATGCTCGGTGCTCATTGCTCCCACACTGAGAATATCACAGAGAACGGCAATGAAACATTTGGCAGAATGCTCAAGAGAAACCCTATGTTTGCTTTTACTCTCTCAAAAACACAACATAATTACCTACAAATGTGAAAGGAAGGCTGCACTGTTAGGAAGTTTCTGAATTGCCCATTATGATAAAGCGAGGCCTGGACCACACTTGTGTTAGGAAGCCTTGCACTGAGCTACACACAATGGATTTGTACTCCACATCTTTTAACGTATAAGGTGTCCTATTTGGGAAAAGTGTAAATCACTTTAAACTATTCGTCAGATCGCAATGAAAGTTAAACTGTACATACCTTACTCAAAGACAATGATGTGATTGGTTGCACTGCAGGCACCAAAATCCATAAGGAAAACCTCTGAGGCACATGTTTAGCCCCTAAAAGGGGTTGTCTCACTACAAGGATTGCTTTCTATTTTAAAGGTCTTGCAAAGACAAGTCAATTTGCAATGTATGCCCATTAACAGTGTCCTACCTATTCCTAGATATCCCCTCTTGTATGGACTGCATCAGCTCCTCAGGTCGCTATAACTACAGACCTTTTCAATCACTCCTGATAGGCTGACAGCGCTGGTCACTACAGCTACAGACCTGTTCAGTCTCTCATGATAAGCTGCCAGCACTGGTTGCTATAGCTACAGACCTGGTGTCCCCAGCAGCTCGTCACTGCAGGTCAGTTGTATCCAATAGAAGCCAGTAAAGCCAGTAAATTAAAAAATGAAACTGAGAAAATAGGACTGAGGTAAGAGGAATCGATGTAGTGAGACAACCCCTTTAAGGACTACAACATGTCTTTTGTCAGCGGGGCAGAAATGAGCTGGCATCAATGAAGCAGGGGATCAGGCATATGATAACAGCCAGGACCAGGCTCTAATAGCAAAGAGTGGGTGTACCTCAGATATGTGCTGTTTAAAGGGGTTGTCTCACTACATTGATTCATCTTACTTCAGTTCTGTTTTCTTGGTTTCACTTTGAATTCAGGGGTGTGTTTACTGGCTTCCACTAGGCTGCAGTAGAAGCCAGGTCTGTAGCTATAGCAACCAGTGCTATCAGGATAGATCAAACAGGTCTGTAGCTATAGCGACCTAAGGAGCTGATGCAGCTCATACAAGAGTGGATATCTTGAAATAGGTAGGACACTATTAATGGACATATATTGCAAAGTGACTTGTTTTTGCAAGATCTTTAATATAAAAAAACAATCCTTGTAGTGAGACAACCCCTTTAACCCCTTAGGCTACGTCTACACGGCAAAAGCAAAATACCGTCAGATTCTGTGATAGAATCCGACCAGTATTTTCTAATCGGTTTTCGTTATTTACTCCATTTTTCACGCAGATTTTGCTGTCAGTTTTCAGATTTCGGTCGGCCCATTACATTGAACAGTACTAAAATCCGCTGTTTTCCAGCAGATTATGGAAGACGTTCTAAGTTTTTTGATTGGATTTGGGATGTGAAATCCAACCTCAGAAAATTTAAGCTGTGTAGACTACAGGTCAGATTTTCTATTGCGGTCTATGGGAATGATTTACAGTTGGATTTTTGTGGATTCTAAATACTGAATCCACATAAAATCCGACAGAGAACCAGACCTGTGTAGACATAACCTTAGATGCTGCAGTGAATAGTGACCATTACATCTTAGTGCTTTTAGATGGAGGGGGTTCCGTTTCTAACCCCACTGGCACCCCCTACAATGTGTTCCCAAGAAGCTGATGGGTTTACATAGTAATTTGGAGGACTACTGAAGACTGCTGGGTCTGTGTACGGTTTTTAGAACTTTCCGGAGGTAGGGACCGGTAGGATGACTGGCAGTTTTACACTGACAGGTATAATATGATACACTACGTAAGTATTGTAGTGTGTAATAGGAGCAATGAAATGATTGCATTTTTAAGTCCTGCGGTGGGACAAAAGAATAATAACAAAAAAAGTCTAAGACATAAATTTAAAAAAAAAATCCCAAGTAAGATAAAAAAAATAGTAATTCCCATTTTTCCATAACTAAATCCCTATCTATGGAAAAAATAAGTAAAAACTATGCATAATTGGTATCGCTGCAGCCAAACTATAAAGTGATCACACTACTTATCTCACAGCATAATAAACAAAAAACAGTGACAACATTTTTATTTTTTTGCTATTTTCTACAAAAAACATAATAGAAGCCGATCCAAAAGTTTTATGTAACCAAAATGGTAGAAATAAGAACTTAGGGTATGTTCGCACGACATTTTTCAGATCCGTTTTTCGGACCCAAAACAGATCCAAAAAACGTATCTAACAATGTGCAGGGTGATTTACATTGCTTTTCAATGTAAAACACGCATCTCCATTCGGACGAGTGATCACTGCTGCGTGTCTACTAGCTTTTTTTCAATGCGTTTTTCGGATCCGTTTTAAGAACTGACATGTCAATTCTACTTGTGTTTTACGCAAGTGAAATCCCTATAGGAAACAATAGGGTGCGCTTTTGGAGCCTGAAAAACGGATCCAAAAACGCAACATATATTTGGGTACGTTTTGGATACCAAAAGCGCATACGAAAAACGCATTGGCTTTAAATTTGTAGTATAATACACTAAATCGGCTGCTAGAGGTCTCATTTGATGTAGAAGAACTGTTTGAACTTTAGTATCCTAGAGTGGAAAGTGGTTTAGATGTAATGTAAGAGGAAATCCAATAGAGGGCGTTTCCATTATTTTACATGTGTTTAATCTTATAAATCACTTTTTAATATGTCTTGAATTAAGCCCTTTTTTTAGTATAGAATGGGTGTTTTTAGAAATTATAGAAGTTTTTAATAATTAATTTATAAATGTTTTAGATAAATAGTTTATTATAGAATGTTGAATGGTTTTAGTATTATACTGAAACCAGTCAACATTCTATAATAAACTATTTATCTAAAACATTTATAAATTAATTATTAAACACTATGGGCAACAAAGTGAGTTTTATACCCAGACAGTTTTCATACAGTTGAAGTCATTCTACAACTAAACAAGTTCTCATACAGATTATTGCCATACTCATATTGACCTATAGAATAAAGTTATCACACTATGCTTACCATAAAGTAATTGGCATAAATTTTAAATACAAAATAGTGGCAGAATTACGGCTTTTTTTCCCCAGTCCTCCCTGAAAGAGTTAATAAAAGTAACCAATAAGTTATATGTACCCCAAACTGGTGGCATTAAAAATAAAACTTGTCGAGAAAAAACCAAGCCCTCATATGGCTATGTCAGCAGAAAAATCAAAAGTTACGGCTCTTGCAAAACAACGATGAATAAAATGCATGGGGTTAGAGAGAAGAGCATGGAGCGAGGGCCACAGCTGGAGTCATTTTGCTCTGCGTGTCCAAACATTAGTCTGTAAGAAATGCTTCTAGAGTTTATGGCCGTGAACTCTAAATAATGAACAGGAACAGGAACGTTCTTCATTGTTCAAACAGTAGAAAAGTGAGTTGCTAAAATCATGTCAGAGAGAATTATGAAGATGTTTGGAGGACGACAGCCGCCAACATAACACAGTGTTCTTATCCTGGCAAAGGAGACTATTGGCATGTTGTGGAATACACACGGCTGAGGACGACAACCGCTATTAAAATACTGCATTCTGTATCTGGCAAATCTAACATTGTTAGATGTCTATAGCGGAGGAGGTCTACAAATGTCATCAGAATACGGCATTTGTTTTGGAACACCGTGCTGATTAGCACGAAATACCAAAGCGGGGGGGGGGAGCGCTGCCCATTGACATGCATTGTTAGCGGCACGTATTCGCCGCTAACAATTGACGTCAATTCGCGTATTGTACGCGCGGGGAGACAACGCGTAATCCATAGCTCTCTACGAGAGCTATGAATTACCGTAATTGCGGGGTGCATTCCGCCGCGTATTGCGCATTATACGCGGCGAAATGCATGCCGAAATACACAGAAATTTAAGCCGTGTGAACATACCCTTACAAGCTGATTAGCTGCCCACTCGTCTTCAGCACACACTGACCGGCAGCTCCGCTGTTTGTCCTGTCTGCCTGTACACTGGCAGGTTACAGGATAAGACAAATAGCAGAGCTGCTGGTCGGTGTGTGCTGAAGACTAGTGTAAAAAACGGAAACACGGCCATACTCACAGCTAGGGAGCTGAAATGAGACTGAACACAGCACAGAGGCAACACCAGCCCCCATGCTACTTTTTTGCATGCTATGTGAATATATGTCAATTTAGCCCGTGTTCACACGGCTTATTCAAGCCGTAATTGCGAGCCCGGGTTGCGCTCGCAATTCCCGGCTTGAATAAGGGGGAGGGGGCGCGGGCCCGCCGGCCCCATAGACTTGCATTATCCACGGCGCGTATTGCGCCTGGATAATGTGCAGGTGACTTTCTCCCCGCCCGGCGGATTCGCCGGGCGGGAAAGAGCGACGGAATCCACTGTTCTCTATGAGAACTGTGGATTACCATAATTACTGCGACGGATTGGAGCAGTACTGCAGCGCAAATCCGACGCGCAGTACGGCTCCAATCCGCGGCGAAATAAGCCGTGTGAACGGCCCCTAAAGGTGCAGTTTTCTGGCCCCCTAGTGGTGAGATGTAAGGGCTACCGCCAATTAACTGCACCTGGGTATTTTTTTTAAGTAGCATGGGGGCTGGTGTTGCCTCTGTGCTGTGTCCAGTCTCATTTCAGCTCCCTAGCTGTGAGTATGGCTGTGTTTCCGGTTTTTCTTTGAGTAATTAATTCCCCTTTTTTCTGTAAACTGAAGACGAGTGGGCAGCTAATCAGCTTGTAAGACTTTACATATTGCTTCCCAGCAGATCTTCTCTCCTGTGTTCTTTCTATCAAGGCAGAGGAGAGCAGGGAGCCTGTGCGCGCTCCTGAGATCACGACCAGGGGCAGAGACATAGAGGAGGCTGGAGAGCCGACAGCCAAAGCCAGTGAAGGGGGTGGAAGCCGACCAGGGCAGAAAGAAAATGAACTATTAAGACAGAAAGAAGGGAATTGCTGCTTAACTATAACGTTTAAAAAATACAAACCTATTAGAAAGTTGTTTATTTTTAAGGTCCCCTCTTTTGAAATATGATCTTCGTAGTGAGAAAACCCCCTTAAAGGGGTTGTCTAACTACACGGATTGCTTTTTAAGTTAAAGATCTTGCAAAAACAAGTCATTTTGCAATATATGTCCATTAACAGTGTCCTACCTATTCCTAGATATCCCCTCTTGTATGGGCTGCATCAGCTTCTCAGGTCGCTACAGCTACAGACCTGTTTGGTCTCTTTTGATAGACTGCCACCACTGGTTGCTATAGCTACAGACCTGGCTTCTACTGCAGCCAAGTGGAAGCCAGTAAACACGCCCCTGAATTCAAAAAGAAACTGAAGTAAGATGAATCAATGTAGTGAGACAACCCCTTTACTGATGCCATGATGGTACTCCTATTAGACCTTGCTGTAGGTAATAGGAGACCAATGATATGCCTATATGCTGCAGTACATCAAAATTGCACTCTATAGTAGCTGCGATCCAGCAATCATGTGTTCATGTCCACTCGGGGAACTAAATGCAATGTAAAAAAAACTTTAAAAGTAAAAAAAAAAAATACTAAATATTTAAAAAAATAACCTTTCCTCATGTACCATATAAAAAAAAAAATGAACAAAGAACAAAATGAACACAATTGATATAGCCACATCTGTCATGTAATTTGTTCCACATGGTGACATCTACGGGAAAAAAAACACAGCACCAGAATTGTGTGGGTTTTTGGTTAACCCACCTTCAAGAAAAAATGGAATAAAAAACATTTAAAAAGTTAGGTACCAATAAAAACTAGACCTCAACCCACAAGAAATAAAATCACACAGCTCTTACAGTAGAAAAGTAAATACATTATTGGTCTCAGAAAATGATGATGCAAAGCAATTTTTTTTTATTTGTTACTATTTTTAAAGGGGTTTTGCCACAAAGTAAAATTGACGTGGGAAGTTTGTAAATTAAATAACAAACATTTTCACCATTCATCATTAAAAATTCGGCACCGTTTTTGTTTTAGCTGCACCTTTAGTGATCCATTGTTTACAGCAACTCCAGGGGATACGACCAGTGATGAGAGCTCCTCAGTCCTGGTCGCACATGCTCAGACATCACCTCTCCTCTCAGGCAGCTACTGAGTGTTCAAACCCCAGGTGCTGTCATTCTACTCCTGTCATCTGTATTCCTTAGTAATTAGTCAAACAGTGCAAATAAATTAGAAAAAAGAAACCTCAATGAGATATGTGCATTAATAATAAGAAAAAAAATCCACAGGTTTGGTTCCTGCGGGGACTTGAACCGAGGACACTTGTGCTTGGAGGCAAAAGTTTTATCTCTGAGCTACAATGTAGCTACTTACAGTTCTATATATAAACAGACCTTTCTTTGACTAAAGAGAGGAAAGGCCTGGTGATATCACACACGCTCCCTTCTGAGCACACAGAGCTGAAGAGCTGGATGCAGGAGGTATGAAATGAGATTGTGGCAAAACCCCTTTAAAGTAGTGAAATATAATGAAAACTATATAAATGGTATCGCCGGAACCATTCCAACCAGAAGAATACAGATAACGTGTTATTGGTACGGAACAGTGAAATCCCTAAAAATAAAACTTTTACAAAAATGGAGTTAATGTATTTTTTAATGTTTCACCCCACAGTACATTATATGGGGCTGGCAATGGCACCAATAAAAAGTACAACTTGTTCCACCACAAACAAGTCCTCTGTAATTGAACAAAAATTAAAATGTTATGGCTCTTTGAAGGCAGAGATGAAGGAACAAAAAACAAAAATCCCAAAATAGCAGAGTCTTTAAGGGATTAGGCTTAGTGCTCACACGCTTGACCATATGCCAAACGTGCACTGTTTGGAGAAGACATTGGACATCCGTTTTTTTTTTTTATATTAGCTTTTCTATTGGTTCAAATATCAGTTAAAAATAACATAGTGAGCACTAAGGCCGGGCCGGAGTGCTGTTGAAGGTACACCTGGCTAGCACGTACTTTCAACAGCAGGAGTATGATGTTGCGCACCGGTACACGCCGCCATACTCCTGCTGTTGTAAGCACATACTAGCCAGCGTGTACTTTCAACAGCACACCGGCCCAGTTCCCATTAACTTTCACTTTCCCCAGAGGGAAATACACTGGGAAATCATAGGACTCAATGAGTGCTATGATTTTACCATATTTGAGGGGTGTACTTTAGGCACATTGCAGCGCAACCACGCGTCAAAGTTTGACCCGCAAATACGTTGTGTGAACAAACCCTAAACCTTACAAATCTGCTGATTTTCTTTGACTTGCCTTGGTGCCAGCACTCATCCCATTTGGCCCAGGTGTTTTAACTAGCAGAAGACTGCGTAAAGGGCAATACCTCTTTTCTGATAGTCTGTTTGTTGGGAGCACATGGTAAGGACAGCTTTAAAGAGGATGTGCACATGGCGTGTTGAAATCAACACAATAGAGGATAATGGTCTATGGCAAATGGATCTGGATAAGTTGGAGGCCTGGGCAGAGAAGTGGCAGGTGAGGTTTAAAACAGATAAATGCAAGGTTATGCACATGGGGAGGAAAAATCCATTACATGATTACATGTTAAATGGAAAAACACTGGGTAAAAGTGACATGGAGAAGGACTTGGGAATCCTGGTGGACAGTAAACTAAACTGTAGCAGCCAGTGTCAGACAGCAGCTGCCAAGGCTAATAGAATCATGGGGTGCATTAAAAGGGGCATAGAGGCACATGATGAGAACATTATTCTCCCATTATACAAGTCTATGGTTAGACCACACATGGAATATTGTGTAAAGTTTTGGGCACCAGTGCACAGGAAAGACATTGTAGAGCTTGAACTGGTACAAAGGCGGGCAACAAAAATAATAAAAGGACTGGGTGGACTACAGTACACAGAAAGATTAGCAACATTAGGGTTATTTAGTTTAGAGAAAAGACATAATAAATATGTATACATTTATTAAAGGTCAATATAGAGATCAAGAACTTAGAGAATTCAGAACAAGGGGGCGTCCTCTACGCCAAAAGGAAAGAACGTTCCTGCATAAACATAGTAAGGGATTCTTTACTGTAAGAGCAGTGAGACTGTGGAACTCTATGCCTGAGGAACATGTCATGGTGAATTTACTAAGGCTATGTTCACACGGCGTATTGGGGCACATTCTGTACGCGCCACAATACACCGGGTGTTTTAGAAGTACGCACTGGTCCCATTCACTGTCATTATCCATGGCGCATATGCACTGTGAAGAAGGGATATGTCACTTCTCTCTCCCGGCATACGATACACGCATATTGTACGCCATGGGAGACAGACGGAATTCATAGCTCTCTATGAATTGCCGTAATTGCGGGGTGCATTGAAGCGCTGAAATGCGCACCGCAATTACGCTGTGTGAATATACCCTAACAGTTCAAAAAGGGCCTGGATACATTTCTAGAGTGTAATAATATAACAAGTTATAGTGACTCTGGAGAAGGGTCGTTGATCCAGGGCTTTATTCTGATTGCCAGATTGGAGTCGGAAAGGAATATTTTCCCTAAAATTAGGACCATTGGTTTCTACCTCATTGGGGTTTTTCGTCTTCTTCTGGATCAACACTATAGCACAATAGGCTGAACTGGATGGACATCTGTCTTTTTTCGGCTTTGCAAACTGTGTAACTATGCAAATTCGTACCACAACGTGTGTTACGTATTGGGATACGTTTTCTGGACTGCAAAAACTTACCCAATTGTTTCTATAGGCTTTTAAATGCTAAAAACGGATCAAGAAGTGACATTTCCCTTCTTTGGACAGATCCGTAAAATGCAATGCAAAACAATAACATATGTAAAATACGTATCGTCTGAACGACAATACGTATTTTACATTGAAATCAATGAAAACTGAATGGAATATTGTTAAATACGGATTTCACAAACGACGTGTTAACAGACCCTAAGGGCAGGTCCCCACTGCACGGGTTTTCGGCCGGTTTTTCAGGCGGTTTGCGGTTTTTCAGACCGCCTAAAAAAACGGCCGAAAATGATCACAACGGGCTCCTATGGAAAAACCGTGCAGCAGTCCCCACTGCACGGGTATTCCACCCAGCGGTTTTTCCGTCCGCAGTCCGCCCGCAATACATTGTGTATGCACATTCTTCCGGCCGGTTTCCGGACGGAATATGTGCATCTCAATGTGAAGTGGGAGGGCTTCTCTCCGCTCATCGCGGAGAATAGCCGTCCCTCCCGTGGCCGTGGGGACGGCCGCAAAACAGTGCGGATGCCGGTCGCATAACCGACCGGTATTTGTTACTTGCTGTGTAAACGGCCCTTAAGATCTGCTCACTTGAGTGAGGTGCTATGTGGCAGCCATTGTTGCAATACTGCTGTACATGCTTCACACCATGTTAATGGCTCCTAGTTATCAAGGCAGGTATGGCAAAATTCCGTTTTAAGACTGTCTAGACAGACAGTATTGATGAATGCGTCAAGGTATGAAACCACTAAGAGGGTATGTTCAGGTGGAGGGTATGTTCAGGTGGCCGCCACTTTTTCTCCTTTGCAGATTTCAGATCTGTGGAGAAAAAAAACCTGCACTACAGTTCACTATGTGTGGGATCGAGATCCCTTTAGGTTATGTTCACACAGTGAAACTTTTTCAGTGACGTATGCAGGTAGCTCACAGCAGTAAGGCTAGGTTCACACTGTGTTATTCCTTACGTTGTAGGGTTATCTCCAGAATCCGTCCTTTTCTCACTAGGGAAACAACCCAGACTCTTATTTTTGGCCTTATTCTTTCTCGTCTTGACTACTGAAACTCCCTACTTGTTGGTCTCCCTCTCTGTAAACTCTCCCCTCTCCAATCTGTTCTGAATGCAGCAGCCAGGCTTGTCTTTCTTTCCAGCCGCTATACTGATGCCTCTACCCTGTGTCAGTCTCTGCACTGGCTGCCCATTCAGTACAGAATACAACATAAACTCATCACTCTCACACATAAGGCTCTCCACAGCGCTGCACCCCCATACATCTCCTCCCTCATCTCTGTCTACCACCCTGACCACTCTCTCCGCTCTGCTACTGATCTAAGATTACACACCTCACTCATCCGAACCTCCCATGCCCGTCTCCAAGATTTCGCCTGTATTGCACCAGTTCACTGGAACATGTTACCCCATGTGATCAGGCACACTCACAACCCTCACAGTTTTAAGTGCGCTCTGAAAACTCATCTTCTTAGACAAGCCTATCAAGATCCCTAACTGTTAACCCCCCAAATTCTGTCACAGATTCATCACTTCCTGCACTTTGGCACCCACAGGCACTTATCTGTATATAGATGTATGGTTGGGATGGCAGGTTCATCCACTTTTTTATGTATACTACCCTATATTTATGTAACATGGTTGGACCATTGAAAACCAAGCACTTGTCAGCCTTTGTTTCACCTATACACCCTAATAGATTGTAAGCTCTTGCGAGCAGGGCCCTGACACCTCGTGTCTCAGCTGTCAGTAGCTTTTTTATAATGTAATGTCTGGTTTGTCTGTGCTTATTCCCTCTATATTGTAAAGTGCTGCGGAATATGTTGGTGCTATATAAATAAAGATTATTATTATTATTAGGTATCCGCCGGTGTATTAGTGGGAACAGAAGGTTCCCCTGACAGATAATGCAACGGGTCCATAGACAATAAGGGCGATTTGCATAATTTGTGGCGCCCAGGCGCCATTTTTTTTGCACGCGTTAGTTCGCGTAGAATGCGCCTGAATCTATGAACCTGTTCTACTGTGGGTCATAAATTTAGAGCTTTCAAGCTACTAAGAGACCATTCTCACTCAGGTAAACCACTTTTAAAGTGCTCTACCTGTTGCAGAAGTAATGCGCATGGATTTGCCATACTAAAGCTATAAATGTGTAGCTTCGTACGGTTCTAGTGCGACACGCCTCCAGCACGCCTCTCGATCTCAGGCGCATTACAAAGTGCCGCGGACGCTCTGTTAGGCTAGGTTCACACGGCTTAATTGTGGGACGTAATTACGCCCCGCAATTACGCCGTGTGGAGCGGGGGGCGGGGCGGGAGCGGGGGGCCGGCACCTCGCCGGCCCATATACTTGTATTACCAGCGGCGCGTGTACGCCGCTGGTAATTCACATGTCAATTCACATGTCAATTAGAGGAGACGTAATCCATAGTTCTCTATGAGAACTGTGGATTACCGTAGTTACTGGGACATTTTCAGCCCGTAATTTGCGCACTTCGGCGCGTAATTACGGACCAAAATACGGCCCATTTTAAGCCGTGTGAACATAGCCTAATACACCTGATATTGGAGTGCACCTCATTAAAAATAAAGCGAACGGGGCTGCACTATTTTGGCTAAAAAGATGCCAGACTTCTGATGCAGCCCTGTTTATACATGTCGCCCTAAAAGAACAAACCTATTCCTATGTGGACTACGTCTGCTCTATTTGCCGGCAGTATACACTTTCCTGCAGGACACAACAGTAGGCTACCATGCTTTTGTTTCCAGCAGGTAAAATGTATACCAGGAAAAATAGTTCAAACAGGACTATCTTCTTTCTATTAATGTCTATGGGTCTGCTGCGGTATCTGTCAGACTGGTGCATTCTACCAATATGCTGATGGAAGGTAGAACCTAGCCAAACTTTTTTTTTTTTTCCTTTGTTGCCTTTTTTCCACGTTATTTTTGGTGCATCATTTTTCATCTATATTTTTCAACACTGTAAACGCTATTTTATTTTTGAGGTGTTTTTTGACGCTTTATGCATTATGCGCCCAAAACCTGCATTATGCTCCAAGAGCTGCTTTTATTATGCCTCAAATTACACATTTACAAAAAAAAAAAGTCCTCTAAGGGCTTGTTCACACAATTGATTTAATGAGGATTTCAGTGCGGATTCCGTGTTGATGTCCTCATCAAAATCCTCATGCAAAGCGGCAGCCATTCATCTGAACAGGCAGTTCCCAGCTGTAGTGCATAGTGAGCTATAGCCCGGATTTTCCACACCACGGATTTAAAATTCATGGTGTGGAAAAAAAAAAAAAAAGAACATGTTTATACAGGAGTTGTATTAAAAGGGGCATAGAGGCACATGATGAGAACATTATTCTCCCATTATACAAGTCACTGGTTAGACCACACATGGAATATTGTGTACAGTTTTGGGCACCAGTGCACAGGAAAGAAAATTTTTAGAGCTTGAACAGGTACAAAGGCGGGCAACAAAAATAAGGACTGGGTGGACTGCAAAAACCCAGAAAGATTAGCAAGACTAGGGTTATTTAGTTTAGAGAAAAGACGGCTTCGGGGCGGACATAATAAATATGTTTAAATAAAATCAAAGGTCAATATAGAGATCTCTCCCAAGTTTTTTATTTATACCCAGGACTGTATCTAGAAACAAGGGGGCTCCTCTACGTCTTGAGGAACGAAAGTTTCTACATAAACATAGAAAGGAATTCTTTACTGTAAGAGCAGTGATACTATGGAATTCTCTGCCAGAGGGACTTGTCATGGTGAATTCACTAACAGAGTTCAAAAAGGGTTTGGATACATTTCTAGAGTGTAATAATATAACAAGTTATAGTGACTAGGATCTGGGGGGGTCATTGATCCAGGTATTTATTCCGTTTTCCCAGATTAGAGTCAGGAAGGAATTTTTTCCCTCAATTTGAGGACAATTAACTTCTACCTCATGGGGTTTTTTGCCTTCCTCTGGATCAACACTTTAGCAAAATAGGCTGCACTGGATGGACGTCTTGTCTTTTTTCAGCCTTACAAACTATGTAACTATGTTTGTTCTTTGAGTGGATCCTCATCAGATCCTACTTGTGGAGGGGGGACGCGGGTTAACCCTATTGCAATGGCGCTAACCTGTGTCAGAAACGGAAAAGCGGCTCTGTAAGTGACAATCCTTGACAGAAATCCGAAGAGTGGCATTGGCACAAGCTTATACTTTTGGTCCGACGTGAACATAGGTTATGCGTATTCCTGTAGAAAACAAGGGATGCGGATTTTGAAAACTGACTAACAGTGAGACTGTCCTTGTTGCCCATAGCAACCAATCAAAGCTCAGCTTTTAATTTTCCAGAGCATTATATAAAATGAAAAGCTGAGCTCTGATTGGTTGCTATGGGCAACAAGGACAGTCTTGCGCTTGGACAGTGTTTAAACATAAGGTCCAAACTGTGCATTATATGCATCAAAATATGCATAAAAACACTGGGCTCTGTATGAAAACTGCCTAAGTGTAAGGACGTGTTCACACGGCTTATTCCCGACGGATTTGTGCGGTATTGAGGCACAAATCCCCCCGTGAAAAAAGGGGCGGGAGGGGGGTGGGGCCCGGGGCGCGGCAGGGGCGCCGCTCCCGGCCCCATAGACAATGCATTGTTTACGGCGCGTACACGCCGTAAATAATGTGCATGTCACTTTCTCCCCCCGCGGCGGATTCGCCGAGCGGGGAGGAGCGACGGATTCCACTGTTCTCAATGAGAGCACTGGATTACCGTAACTGCTGCCGCGGATTGGCGCCGTACTGCAGGGCAAATCCGGCGCGCAGTACGGCGCCAATACGCGGCAGAATAAGCCGTGTGAACGAGGCCTAAGACTGTCCTTGTTGCCCATAGCCGCTTTCACTTCTTTTATCGCTCTAAAAAAATGTAAGCTGAGCTCTGATTGGTTGCTATGAGCAACAAGGACAGCTTTCGGGTATGTTCACACGGCGTAATTACGGCGCATTTTCTCTCTAATACGGGTGAGATGCGCGCCGAAATTACGGTAATCCATAGTTCATAGTATGCCCCAGAAATACGGTAAAATCATAGCACTCATTAAGTGCTATGATAAGCCAGTGTATCAAATGAAAGTGAATAGGAAGCCGGGCTGCAGCACTGTTAAAAGTAAACGCTGGCCAGCCTGTACTTTCAATAACAGGTGTATTGCGGTGCGCACAGGTACGTACGGAAATACCGTTTCCCCAAAAATAAGACAGTGTCATATTAATTTTTGCTCCTAAAGACGAGCTAAGACTTATTTTTTGGGAATTTTTTTTTTCTATGAACAATAATTCACATTTATTGTTGAACAAAACATCAAAATCTATTAATATACTGTAGTGCTTTCATCACAAACATCAGCATAAGCAGCCAAACTTTGAATTGCATTAAAAAATGCGCTATGCCTTATTTTCTGGGGATGTTTTATTTTCGGGGAAACAGGGTACATTGTGTGAACTCAGTCTTATGCTTAGACAGTTTTTATAAGTGAGGTCCACTGTGTGATCAGTTTTAGGGTATATTCACACGGCGACTTTGTGGGTCATATTTCGGCGCATAATTGCACTGCATTACCCTTGAATTACGCCCTGCAACTACGGTAATTCATCGCTCTCATTGACCGCTATGGTTTCCTGCCGTTTTCTCTGACACGTATTGTATCGGGGAAAATGAGTGAATGGGGGGCAGCAGAGAGTGTTCTAGAAGTATATGCTGGCCAGAGCGTGCCTCTAAAACACCCCGTGTATAGCAAGACGCCGTGTGAACATGGCCTTGGGCCGAATCACACATAACATTTCCAGGGAGAGGGGGAGCTTTTACCGCATCTTTCTTGGCTTTTTTTTTTTCTAGGCAAAAATAAAGCGGTCACCAGCCATTTCCTGTTGGTAACCACAGAGTTCGGCTGCATCCATAGGACCCCGGTCAGAATACTCGGCAGACTTGGAACCTGAAAACCATGTTGCCCGAGTATTTTGATTTTGGTTGGGGTTTTTTTCAGCCAGATTTGCAGTCAGTCCCATTCATCTCTATAGGGCTGGGACGTGTTGTTTGACTTGACATCCAGTGGATTACTGCATTTTTTTTAAATCCGCCATGTGGGCTACAACTCAGATTTTCATTTGAGGTCTATGGGGATTGTTTACAATTTGATTTTTACAGTTTTAAAACCCAAATCTGCATAAAAATCCTGCGGTTACAGCAGGTCGTATAGACGGCCCCTTATGTAACTACATCAGGTTTCTCAGGCTCTACACACACTCTTGTCCGTCACATGTGTATCACAAAGGTGAAGTAAAGAAGACGTTGTGTAAAGGACATTCGTTTGGCCTGTTCTTTTCTATGTCGGGATCCTTTTTTTTCCTTCCAAGTTACCCCAATGATCGCCTGTGATGGAGGCCTGAACATCATTTATTGTTTAGGGGAATCCAAGAGCAGGATCACCAAGGGACAGGGGGAGATGTATCATACTGCTGCACAGCAAATTTGGGGTAGTTACCATAGCAACCAGTCAGCTTCCACCTCTCACTTTTGCTGCTCTTTCTCTAATTGGTTGCTATGGGAACTGCTCCACTTTCTCCTTGCCCTATCTAAGATCCCCCTCCACCATTCCCATACTGTGCCTGACTACACACCTCATGCGGCACACACCGGCTGCCTATGACGCATCATGTAACACCGCAGTGAGCAGCCTCCCTCCCCCGGTCTGTCCCCTTTATCAGCGCCCGCATATTAGTCACCGTCCCCCTCACAGAACACAGGATACGGTCCAGGTAGTAGTTGTCTCTGTCTGCCTCCATCGCTGAGCGGCTCGGGTTGTTGCAGTTGGAGTCTGTGCGTTGCCAGGTAACCAGAGCTGGCTCCTCAGCCACCGCGAGAGCTGGGCTGTTCTCGCGTGACTTCTTCCTCAGAGGGCTAAGGTGCGGGCGCTGCGGCTGTCACCATAGCAACGGCTGCCTCCCACCCGAGTCCCCGTCCATGTCCTCACCCGGCCACCACTTACCCCTCTTCCTGACTAGGCTTTCGCTCAATTAATCTTCATTTTTTTTTTTTTTTTTTGCTGTTTCTCTGTGACACATTTGGCTTTATTTTTGTCATTTTACATCAGTTTCTTTAATAAAATGAGGGAAAAATTAGTAAAAAAGTCAGTTTTTCACTTTCTGATGCATTTTTTTTCCACAGCAAAAATTGTGTTAAAATTAAAATAAGTTTTGTAATTGTCACTTTTCCCTCATGGATGTTTATAGGTGGGTGATATTAAGTTTTAGGATCATTGGGGGTGAGGCAAAAAGTTGCATTTTGGGCTATTAATTGTTTTTTTAAATTTTTTTTTTCTTTTACATGTTCTGCCCCTCCCCCAGCCCCCCACCCCTCACCATAGGGTATGTTCACACGGCTTATTTTGGGGCACATTTCGCCACATATTTGCAGCGTACTGCGCTCTGATATGAGCGAAATGCGTCCCAATCATTACGGTAATCTACAGTTCTCAGAGAACTATGGATTACGCCTCCTCTCTCCGGGCGTACAATACAGTCGTATTGTACGTGCGGGGGAGATAATTGACATATCATTAATGTAATGCATGTCTAGAGGCCGGCGGACTGCAGGCACCACCGCATGAGCGCGATTCCCGAGCACCCGACTTAATTGCCGTGTGAACATAGCCTTAGGATGGAAAAATACCTTTGGATGCATTTTTATGTAATGTTTTGTTTTTGGCTATTTCACCTGTAACTGGGACTAATCTATCAGTTCACACTGTGTTTTTTAAGCCGATTTTGGATCTGTGTTGGGTCCGAAAATCGCATCCAAAAGCACATTTGCGATCGGATCCTAAACGTATCCAACCCGCAGCTGTGTGTTGGGATACATGTTAGATGCAGCTGGATCGCACCCTATAGTTTCTAAGAGGGCTCCTGCTGCGTCTTTCGGCCCAAGAATGGACGCAATGAGCCGCATCGATTTGTGTTTCAAGTTAAAAGTAATGTAAATCACATTGCACATTATTAGATACGTGTTTGGGGTCCGACAGATCCAAACACTTATCGAAAAGCGTATGTAACACGGACTCGGCACGCCGTGTGAACATACCCTTAGGCCATGTTCACACGGCTTATTTTGGGACGCATTTCAGTCCGTAATTTGCGCGAATTACGGCTGAAATACGTCCCAGTCATTACGGTAATCCACAGTTCTCATAGAGAACTATGGATTACGTCTCCCTTTCCCCGCTCGCACAATACGGCGAGCGGGGAGAGAAGTGACATGTCAATTATTCACGCCGTATATGCGCCGAGAATAATGAATGTCTATGGGGCCGGCGGGCTACTGGACCGCCCCACCCCCGTACACACGGCGTAATTGCGGGGCGAAATATGTCCCGCAATTAAGTTGTGTGAACATAGCCTTACAGGGAAATACAGTCCCTTGTGCTGACTGCAGAACTGATCCATGTCTGTTAGGCCCGGTTCACACGGCTTATTGCCGTCGTAATTGCGGGGACGGATTTTGCCCCACAATTACGCCGGCTCCGTGGGGCCGTACGGCGCACAATACGGCTGAAATCCGTGCCAGAAATAAGCCGTGTGAACGAGGCCTGAGGCTATGTTCACACAGCTGATTTGGACGCTTATTTTTTAGCGTCCGGTACGGCTTCAAATACTCGTCAGAATACCGCCTCATATGCAGCAGTTTTCGAAGAGGTTCGTAAGACACGCGTTTTTTATGTGATTTCTATTCTGACCTTCACGTTTTTTGTAAGGGCTCCGGTTGGGAAGGCAGGAATGGCAATAATCGGTCCCTGCAGAGTTCGGCTAAGGGTGCGTTCACGCTATATTAATGACTACGTTTCAGGTATCCTTTGGGGTACTGTAAAAAAAGTTCCCTTGGCGGCCCCATAGGGAATAATAGAATAGATGTAGCACAGTGTGGACTAAGTTGGCTCTATTTCCCGGCGGCATACACTTTTCCTGCGGGACACAATAGCTATGCCACTGGGAACTAGAGCAAATGTAGCCCACGCAGGGCTTTGTCTGCTCTGTTATTTTCTATGAGGTCAGCAAGGTACCTTTTTTACTGGAACCCCAGCGGTCCTGACCTATGAGAGTTCCAAGTACAGCCAAGCGGTGCTCGGAATTCACCTAGAACAGAATGGAGAGCCGTGCACAGGCGCAGACAGCTCTCTAGGCTGTTGTGGGACTTCTGGGGACCCGCTTCTGAGATAGGCGTGGATCCCAAACTTTGATGGCGATAAGCCGTCAAATTCCACAGTGGGAAAACCCGTTTAACTGCAATGCATAGTGGCGCGCCCAGTAATTGGTAGGCAACTGATATTTAAGATTTTAGGGGCTTTAGAAGCAGGACACAAATACATGTCAGGTTTCCTTGTTATATACTGTGGATTTGGTAGAGACACTTTTGTGTTCCACTTCCCTTGCCCCTACTTTAAATTTGTATGATTGATTTGTATATTTTAGTTCTGTTCAGATTATAAATATTTTAACTGACCATTTGTGCGTTGTTTATAACGTTCTCATAGCTCAATAAAAAAGTAGTTTATGATTTCGTGTTGGTACTAATCATTTTATAAATTGTATATTTATGAAGTTACGTTACTGGTATTCTGATTATTTAACCGCGCGGGTTAATGCGATCTGATTTTGTGGATTATCTTTACACAGGAAAACGTTACATTTCAATATCAAGCATTTTCCAGGAATCACAGTTGTTATGCCCACTCGTTCAGTCACCCATGCCACTGACCTGGTCTGTGAGTACAGCTATATTTACCACTAGGCACCCGTTACCATGGGATGAAGATGCGTTGGAAATACTTTTCTCTGGTTTTTAAATGCATCATAACTTTGGGGTGTCAGAATATTAGGGTGCTTTGATATTGATATGGGGGGTGGTATGTACCTCCTCTTTTTACACAACATTTTGAAAGCTACTGTCATTTTCACTACAACCTTCTGCTAAATAAGCACCCTTGGGTGGGCTGTCTCAGACAAGAGTCCAATCAGGGCAGTACTGCTCTAAGGGACCCTTTATCATTTTTTTTTAAAAGGAGTCTACAGATAATGGTGCAAGATAGGAACTGGTAATCAATGGGGGCTCCATGTATTTGGGTTTTATGGAGCCCTGAGATTCCTTATTGCAGCCATTGTCTCAGGTTGACATTTTTCCAATTTACAGTGCAATATAAGCGATTATAGCATAGCTGATCCTCCAAGAACCCTGTGGGTTGTCACTGTCCCTCAGAAGTACATTGGCTTACTGGCATCCTAAACAAAGGGATAGGGAGAAATTAGAAACAGTAAGACCTAGGCAGAAGCCTGTAAGCTTCTGCCTGGTCTTGGGGTTTCTAATTTCTCCCTATCCCTTTGTTTAGGATAGACAACAATTTTTTGTCATCCACTGTCTGTCTAGCTTTAAGGTAGGGTCTCTTCAGCTCGCGTTACCCCACCAGTGGCTCCAAGGTTTTATCCCGGACTGTCTTTATTAGTGCAGGGGTCTGAAGCGTCGGCTCTCCAGCTGTTGGGAAACAACATCTCCCATCAGGCCATGATATAGATTATAAAAATGCATGATGGGAGCTGTAGTTTCCCAACAGCTGGAGAGCCACTATGGTTCACCATGTTTCTGCCTTTAGCTTGCACTGGCATACTCACAGTGGTTACTTAGAGGGGTTGTATCATTTCAGTGACAGTGAAAACAAGCAACTTTGCAATTGGATATCATTTGCAAAGCTGTCTTGTTTTCACAGGATCCCTTATCTTCGTTTTGTGTAAACACTGTTCCCCAGTGCTGGTTGAATCCCACCTCCTTTCATTTCATTGGCTGACGGCTCTACTAATTTACGTTCTGCAGCTGCTTCTACAATCAGAAAACAGCAGAATTGTGCCTCGGTGCCTAATGCTCCTACATGTAAGGGGCCGGCAACAATTTCACTCTGTAAAGCTAGCAGCTCCTCAGTGACACTGCAGCTGCTTCTACAATCAGAAAACAGCAGAATTGTGCCTCGGTACCTAATGCTCCTGTGTATAAACATAGAAGGGATACGGATCTGTGTTCTGGATGAGTTCATAGAAGACTGGATTCAACTGTAACAAAAATATCAGTGCTCTGAGTTCACTGAATGCAAGCCTGTGGTATGTAAACAGCTCTTACAAAATAAGATTGCATAGGGAGAGGACAGTGACATGTGGACTCAGAGAGGGGGGGACACTGACTCGAGAGCGAGTATGAACAGTGAAGGGGGGATGATGTCATCCCCCTTCAGTTAAGAAACACCCAGCTGGGAGGGGAAGAAACACACCTGGATTTCAGGAACAGAAAATCAAGCTTCAAGAAAACAGCCGAACTGATGAAGCAATACATCACTTTAAGGACTCCTCTGTGCAGCGTCTCTCAGGCTCTGCATCTTTTTATTACTGACATGTTGCTCAGTGAGAGGAAACAAGGCTACACAAATTGGGAAGACATCTGTGGCACCTCATGAATTTAGACCGCACACTCTCTTATGGCAAAAAATATATAGACGCCTCTCTGCCACCTCCAACCACTCAGCTCAACGGCACAACATTTAGTATCACATCATTGTGAGCTCCTGACTGGGCTGGTATTGATCCTGGCACACACACACATGTTCTGTTGATTACACCACTTTTATCTGGCTTTTTTTTTTTAAAAAAAATATTTAAAGGGGTTTGTTCATTTAAAAGGACTAAAAAAAGAATTTTTTGCAAAAAGGGAAAAATTTGAAAAAATTGTCTTGTTTTAAAGGTTTATCTTTTTTTTGGTGGAAAAGGGGGACACTATTTTTAAAGTCCGTTTTTAACCCCCAAATCCTATCAGTAATTTTGGCCCGGCCTCGAAAAAATTTACCCTCACTGTTTTTAAAAAATCAAAAACGAAATTTTGGCCTGGCGCCTAAAGCTCCAAAAAAATTTTAAAAGGGGGGAAAAAAAATTTTTCCCAAAGCTTTTTAAAAAGCTGGCCAATCCCCCCTTTTTAAAAAACCATTTTCCCACAATTTTAAAAAAACAGGCCCAGAATTGTTCCCCCGTACCTTAAGCCGTTTTTGTAAAACTTTAGAATTTTGGGTTAAACAACCCCGGTTTTTTCCCTGGATTATTTAAAAAATGGGGCCCTTTTTTTCAAGTCCCAAAAAATTTTTATTGGTTCCTTGGATTTTCATTTTAATCAACCTTTGGAATTTTTTAACCCCCTTTTAAAAATTTTTTAAAAGTTTTAAAGGGAAAGGAAGTAAATTTTTTGTTTTTTCAGGAGGGGGGAATTTTTTTTTAAGCTTTTTTTATGCGGGAAAAGGGGGAGGATGTCTTTTTTAAAAATTAAGGGGAAACCCCAAGGGGGGAAAGAAAAAACCCCTTTTCCTTTAATTTCAAGGGGGAAAAAAATCAATTTTCAAGAAAACCCCAAACTGTTTTAAAAACCCTTTTACCTCCCCTTTAAGATTTCCTTGGGTTTGGGGGTTTTCTCTCCGGGTTTCTCCTTTCTTTTTTTAAATTTGAAATTTTAATTTTTTAGGGGAAAAAAACAAGGAAAACCCAAAAAGGGGTTGGGAAGAAAAAAATTTGGATAATTAAAAAAATTGGCAAAAACCCCCATGGGAAAAAATATAAGAGAAATATTGGGGCCACCTCCCCCCCCCCCCCCCTACCCCCGGGGGAACCCCCCACCCCCCCCCAAATTTTGGGGAGGGGGGGGAAAAAACCCGGTTAAAAAAAAAAAGGGGAAACAAAAAAAATTTAAAAAAAAACCAAAAAATGCCGGGAAAAAAAAGGTTTTTCAAAAACTCCCCAAAAAAAAAAAAAAAATTGGGAAAGTCCAAAAAACGGTTTTGGTTTTCTAAACACACCAATTTCGTTTTCACATTAAATTTTTAAAAATAATTTTTTTCCCATTTTTTAAAAAAATTTTTTAAAAAAATACATTTTTTAGTTATTGAAAGGGTGTCCAAAGGGGTTAAAAAAGAAAATTAAACACCTGGTTTTTTAAATTTCCCACCAAGGATTTTTTTTAAAAACCCGTTTGGGGTTTCCTGGGGTTTTTTATTTTGGAATTTGTGTTTACCCCCCCAAATTAAAAAAACCCCTTCGGTAAAAACACTGGGTCTTTTAAAACAAAAACCCCAAAACCCTGGACCATTTTCTTTAGGGAAGAGAGGAACATTTTGTGGTAAAGAAAGGGAAATTTATCGAAATTAAAAGGGGGAAAAGGCCCGGCTGAAAAAAAAGGAAAAGGGCCAAGCCTCCCCGGGGGCAGGCCCCTTTTGGAAAATCCCCCCAAAGGGGTTCCCCAACCCCCCGGGGGCCCCAAAAATGGCCCGGGCCGGTTTGGGGGCGGCTCAAGGGCCCCCAAAAAAGGTGACGCCAAAAATTTGGGAGGTTCGGGCGCAAAGGCCCCCCCTCCCCAAAGGGGGTTTTTACCGAAGGGGTTCCCTTGCCTAAAATTTTTTAATGGTGTTTAATGCCCGATGGTGCAACAAAAACCAGGTTAACTCTTATCAAATTCCCCAAGTCTTTTCCCCCGGGAAGCTTTTTTTTTTAAAAAAGGGGGGAGTCGCCAGGAAATTTTGGTCTTTTGGATTGCCCGGAAGTCCCTTTACCCCATGACGATGGTTTTCCAATAAAAGATAAAGGAAACGGAACGGGGGGGTCCCCCCGGGTAGTTTTTTCCCAAAGGTTTAATTTTTTTTTAAACTTTTTTTTTTCCCTTTGGTCCCTATTTTTGGTGCCCTGGCAATTTTTTTCCTCGGGTGAAATTTTAGGCCCTGCCCTGGCTCCTATTGAGGGCCCCGCCCGGGCTCCCCCATTTGAATGCCCTCCCCTGGCTACCTTAGGATCCCTCCCCTGGCGCCCTAAAATGATTCCCTGCCCTTTCCCTTTTTTTGATCCCCCCGGGCTCCCTAATAAATCCCTGCCCGGGCTATATGAGGGCCCTCCCCCGGCACCTATATGTTCCCTGCCCTGGCTATTTTTGTTTAACCCGCCCGGGCCCTATTTGATACCCTGCCCTGGCTAATTATGAGCCCCCCCCCTGGCTACCCTAAATGACCTACCCTAAATATGGTTTGCCCCTCCCCTGGTATATTATACCCCTGCCTGGCTAAATAAATTCCCCTCCCCTGGCTACCAATTTACCCCCCCCTGGCTATTTAATCCCTGCCCTGGCTCCTTTAACCCTGCCCGGGACTAATAAGGGCCGGGGGCCCTTTTTATGATACCCTCCCCCTGGAAAACCTAATAAAATGCCCGGGCCCTGGTTTATATGATCCTTTGCCCCTGGTTTCCCTTTTTGACGCCCTGCCCCTGGCTAAAATGATGCCCTCCCGGGGGCTCCCTTTTCCCTCCCCCTTGGCTATAGGGTTCCCCGGCCCTGGCTCCCTTTATACCCCCCCGGTTTTTCCCCCTCCCCTTTTTTTCCCGAAAACCCTCCCCCGGCCCTATATGACCCTGCCCTGGCAACCTTTTACCCTGTTGGCTAATGAGGGCCCTCCCCCTGGCTTTTTAATTTGTTGGCACAGCCCCCTTGGCTACCTATCCCCCCCTGGCTTTTTGTTTGCCCCCCCTGGTACCTAAAAACCCTGCCTGGCTAAATGATGAGCCCCTTTTGTGCCCCCCCCCAACCAAAAAACCCTTCCCCTTGGTTTCCCTTATAATTGGCACTTACCTATACACTCCCCTTGGCTCCCTTTAAATTAGCCCTGCCTACCTATACACTGCCCTCTCCCTTTAAACTGTCCTCCCTTTAAACCTTATACAGTCCTTCCCCTGTCTGCCTAAAAAAGGGGCCCCTGTCCCCTGTATACGGGCCCCTGCCCCTGCTTACTGTCCCTGTTACCTATAAACTGGCCCTCCTTGTACATTTTGGCCCCTGCCGATCTACAAACGGGCCCCTTTGCCTCCCCTAAGGGGGGTCTACCTTTTACATCCCATTTTTATCTAAACTTTTTTTTAATTTCAATTTTTGGGGTTTCTAACTTTCGCTTTTTGGGGGGGGAAATTGGGTGGGAAAGTGCTGGAAAAGGGGAAGTCTAAGATGTATTTTTTTGGTAAATTTTTTCGGGACGAGTAGTGACCACTAGAAAGGACACGCATGCTTCCCCCGGACAGAGAAAAAATGGAAGGAACAAAAAGGGGAAGGCATCATGGGGGTTTTTGGGGCCAGAAGGAGAAAAAAAGGAGAAAGAAAAACCCTCCCATCTTTGATGACGTCATCCTGTGATCCCTCCTGCAGGGGTTTTTTACTTCTGTGTTGATTTCCGTGTTTGTTTTCATTAGGTGACCGGACTACGGGGGAAAATGTTTTGGGTGGGGTTTTGAAAGGTTATTTGGTGTTTTGTACGTGCCCGTGGGGCTTGCCCCGGATTTTTAAAAGCAAGTGAAACCCCCTTCTCTGGGGATGGGGGTTTTTCTTTTACCACGGTTTTTTTTTTTAACTTGTGTGTAGGGGGTTTTCCCCGGGAGGGGGTTTTGGGTTTGAAATTTTTTTTTTTTTTTTTTTTTTTGTCAAAAATGTTAAAAGCTTTAACTCTCCCCTTTTTTCTCCCAAAAAATGCCCAAACCTTCCCTGGGGAAAACCAGCAGCTTTAAAATGTTTTATTTAAATTTTAAAGACAGTGGCCAAAAGGGTGGAGAAAAAGGGGGACATTTTTTTTAAGCTTTTTATTGAGGGGGGGGGCTTTTTGGGGGCTTAAAATGCCAGGGCTGATTTTTATTCCCAAAAAAGCCCCCGGCCCTCAAAAGGGGATTTTTTAGGAATAGGTAGGACACTGGTAATGGCACATATAGCCAAGGACTTTTTTTTTGCAAAAATCTTTAAAAAAAAGCAATCCTTTTTAGTGAAAAAAAACCCCCCTTAAAGGCCCCCCAACAGGGCCCTGTTTAAAATAAAAAAATTTATGATCCTACATTTTTTTTTTGCTGAGATTTCACTTAAAGACTAAATTTTTGAGGGTTTTTTACCCTGGGCATTATTGTAGGAGATTTGGTTTTTTCATGTGGGCTTTACACTGTACTTGATTTGAAATTCCCAAAAAAAAAATTTGGGCCCAAAAATGCAGATATTATTCCTATTTCAGACTTTCATTTTTTCCCCAGAAGGGGGGAAAAGGTGTTTGTCCAAATGTTTTTTTTTTTTTTTTTAAAAATCCCTTTACTGTTCTTGGAAACAAAAAAGTAAATTGAAAAAAGGGGTGCAAAACCCCAAAGGGTTCTTTTGTCGGGCCCCCAACAGAGTCAGTCTTTTTGACAGGGTAAACATCCTGAAAAGGGAAAAACAAAGACCACTAAAGGCCTTTCATTACCTCCCAGCTTCACATTTCCCGGGGAATTCGGGCTAAAATTAATGTGGGGCCAGTTGGGCGCAGAACCCTTTGGAGCAGTGGAGGTTTCAGGGGTGAGAATGTGTTTAGAGATTTTTTTTTTTTAAATTTTCATAAAACCCCCTTTTTAATTAAAGGTGAAAGGTTTGTCCACCCCCGGGGGGGCGGGTTTTAACCGAGGAACCGCGACTTTTCCCACGGGCCAAAAAAATTTTTTTTTCATTTTTTCTCCCAAAAATTTTTTCCTGTTAGAAAAAAAAGGGGGGGTTTTGGGGGGGAAGGCAAGGGTTGGATTGAGAGGAAATAATCCCGCTCTGATATAATCTACCTATCCCTGTTACCAAGTGACCCCCCAAAAGGAAAGCCTAGGAAATTTTTTAATTTCTCTAAACTTGTGTTTTACAGGGTTAATAAAAGCTTCCAAAACCCGGTTTAAAAAGGGTTTTAAATTTTCCATTTTTTAAACTTTTTAAGATAAAACCAGGGTTTTTCCCCAAATTTGGGCCCGGGGGGAAAAAAATAAAAAACCACTCACCCAGGGGGGAACAATGAAGGTTAAAAACCCTTTATGGTTGGGAACTGTCTCCCTTTTTGGGGGGCAAATGAAGAAAAGGGGGACGGGAGATGGTAAAAAAAATGCCCCCCCTTTTTAGAAGGAAAAAAGGGGTTTTTGTGCCCCACAAAGGCGGGTATTTAAAATTTCCCTTTCCTTTCAACCCCTTTTTAAACAAGGGGGGTAAATTTTAAACCCCGGCAGGAAAAAAAGGCCAAATTTTTTTTTGGGTATTTGGGGCCCGGAAATTAGTCATTTGGGAATTTTAACAAGTTTGTCCAAAAAAGGGGTTTTAAAAGGGGCCAAAAAAAGGGGCCCGTTGGGGAAAACCCCCTTTTTAAAGGGGAAAAAACCCCAAAAACAGATCCCCTATGGAAAAAAACCCAAAGTTCGGTGCTCCTTGAATTTGCAATAGAGCGGGGTTTAATAAAAAGTTTTGCCCTCTCTTAAAAACGGAGAAATGTTTTTTTTTAAAAGGGGTAGGGTTACACCGCTTTTGGGGTAAACATATTTTGGCTTTTTACAAAAACCAAAAAATTGGAAAAATGTTAAAGTGAAAAGGGACATTAAATTTCCCTTTGTAAAATCCCGCATTTTTCGTTCAGACTTTGTTTTTTAATAGGTTTTCGCTTTGCGTTAAAGGGAATGCGTTCAAAGATTGAATGTCGATTTTTTGATCCTTTTTAATTACATTAAAGGGGCCCACACACCATAATTAAAATATGGGTAATTGCAAAAAAAAAAAAAATGGTCAGAAAACCAATATTTGCCCCTTTTAAAAATCCTGCCCACAACACAAGGGTTCAAAAATAGAAATAAATCTTTTTTTTAAAAAATTTTAACGTTTTAAATTTTAAAATACATAAAAAAAAGGGCCAATAGCCTGCCCCAAAAATTAAAAAAGGGGGAATAAAAATTAAAAGGGATAACTTTTTGCAGTCCAAAAAACTTTTCCCAAAAATTATGTCCCCAACATTTTGGGGTTACGTTTTTTGGATCTTTTACGTAATTTTTTTAACCCATTGAAAAAACTTATTCAAGATGCCGTCTAAAATTTACCCTGACATTACCCGAAGTTAAATAATGTGAAAACCCTTTGCCCCTTTATGGCCTTCCTTTCTTAGGGCATCCATAAATTTCTATAGTTGAAATTTCTGTCCTGGCTATAGCCTTCTTATATCAAAGCTGTCTCTTGTAATGAGCTGTGCACCTGTGTTTGTACATTAAAGTCCCAAATTAATAAAAAAAAAAGCTTTAAATAAATTTTTTTTTAAGAAATGAAAATTGTAAAAAAAAAAAAAGCCAACATCCCCAGGATAAAAAAAAAATGAAATGAAAACCGTCAATTAAATAAACATTATTTATGTGCTGCACAAAAAAAAGGGAACTTTTGACACAAAACCCAATATTTCATAAACCCCAAAATATCTCAGAATTAAATAAACATTAATATCATATTTTTAAGGAATTTAAATTTATTGCACAAAAAAATTTTTTTTTAATTTACCACAAATAAAAGTGGGGGGAACTTTTAACATAAAAAAATGAGCATTAAGACTCCGACTACATTCAGAGGCTGCAGATACTCTCCACAGATTCCAAATGAATATTTACAAAATTAAAAAAAATTAAAGCAAAATAAATTTTTTTAGATTCCACCTTTTTATTTTATTTACTGAACCCCCCTTTTTTGAGTATGTTACTTTTTTCTAGTAAATATTTTTAAAAATTTTTTTTGGGGGATACTGTTGCCCTGATAAAAAAAAAAGAGTTTAAAAGGGGGTTTTCTCGTAAAAAAGATCATATTCTAAAGTTTAAAGGAAAGAAAAAAATAAGCATTTTTGGGAAATTTGGTTTGCATGAAAATTCATTTAAAATAGCGATTAAGCTAAACTGTGTGTTCCCAAACCCCTTAAAATTAGCATGGTCGGGTCAAAAACCCCCTTTTTTCCCTGGTTTGGCTGACTGATGAATTCAGTTTGTTGGAAAACCCCCCCGGGAAGGGGAACACCCCCCCCCTGTGTTTTTGATTGGCTGCCTTCACTCTGTTTTACCCCCAACTCTTTGTAATAAAATAAATTTAAACCCAGGAGCCTCAGCTCTCTATTTGGGGGGTTTATCTGTATAAAAAAGGGCCGGGGGGAGCTTCTCTTTTTTTTCCCCCAAACTCAAAAGGTAAAGGGAAATTGGGGAAACCCAATTTTTTTTGTAGCTGTTTGTTTCCCCCCCCCCCCCCAACTTATACCACACACTTTTTACCCCCCTGCTCCCCCTCTACCCTCCTCCCTGAAAAATCAGAGGGGGGGGGGGGGCAGCGTGCATTTCCCCTAAATTTGTTTCCTTTTTTCCAGGCTGTATTTTTAAAAAAACTGGTTACCCCAATCAGGTGTTCGGTTACAAAATGGGGGTTTTTCTTTTTAACAGCCTTTTGCAGGGGTTGCTGGTTACACCCAAAAAGGGGGGTTCTGGTTCCCAGCCTTTGGGGGGTTTTCTGGTTACACCCCATGGGGGGGGGTTCGGGTTTTAAAGGAGCTTGTGCCCCCCTGGGGGGGTTAAAAAGGGCTCTCCCTTTTTAACAACCAAGCGGGAGCAAATGCCCTCCTCTCCCTTCCCTGTTCGGGGGACAGAAGATGATGTCCAACCTTCTTTCGGAGATCCCACTCCTCCATGGGGGGGAGAGGAAAACTTGCCCCCGGTTTTGAAGCTCAAACTCAATTCAACAGCTAAAGATTGGAAAAACCCCGTAATGCAAAAAACCCCCTTTAAAACTCCCTCTCTTTTCATCTAGTTTAGCACTGCTGCCCGTTTTGTTTTTCCACTCTACCCCAAATTTGGAAAGGTCCCCCACTGGCCAGTAAAACGGATTGGTGCAGTTCTCACTTCCCCATCCCTGGAAGAAATTTGGGGAAAAAGTCCCCAAAAATTCTGCTTTGTTGCACCCAAATTGTGGAATTTTTTTTTTTTAAATAAAAGCTTGTTTAAAGTTTTAACAAAAAAAGGGAAATTTTTTTTTTTTGGTATCTCAAATGGGAAAAATTTCTGGATTGTCTGTAAATACACTTCTTTTAAAATTTTGGAAACCCATATTTTGACTAAAGGGGGGTTTTCACACCTGCGGGGTTGAAACCCGTTTTTCCCTTTCCTTTTTGTTTTGCAAAAAATTTAAAACCCTAAAAGAAAGGATTAGTCTCCCATGGATCAGCTCCATTGCACCAGAAATCCATTTTTTTAATGGTGAAAACAGTGTAGGCTGTTGCACTATTGTTTCGGTAGGAAAAAAGGATTTCTGATGGAAAAAGATACTTTTCCCTGTTTTTTTAAAAATTGTGTTAAAGGGGTAAAAAATCATCAGTTTGTCCCCCTTTTTTTAATTTCCTTTGTCCCCATTTTAAAGAAAAAAATTTTCCCAGGGTTTTTTAAACTTGCTTAAAAAAAACCCAAAAACTTTGTTTTTTTCCCTTAAAACAAGAGGGGGTGAAAAAGTTTATCCTTTTTTTTTCCCCCTTTTTAAAACCAAAGGAATTTTCTGAAAGGGAAAAAAGGGTTTTTAAAAAAAAAAATTTGAAAAATTAAATTATTACCTTTCCATTTTGGAAAAATCCCCCCAAAAAAATTTAAAACAAAAAAGTGTTTTAAAAAAATTTTTTTGCTGGGGGCAAAAAAACCTTAAAACACGGCCCAAATTTTAAATGGAAATAAAGGAAAAAAAAAAAACCACTCACAAAAAGCAACCCCCCTGCAAGGTTGTTTTTTTTTTTTTTTGCATTTCCCCCATACTTTTTCCCAAACTAGCCCTTTCTGTCAAAAGAAGAATGCTTTAAAAAAAATCTTGAAAAAAAAAAATGTACTTTTTTTTTAATTTTTTTTTTAAAAATTTTTTTTTAAAAATTTAAACAAACCGGGAAAAAAATACCCAATTTATCAGTGGGGGACATTTGGTTTTAATCATGAAAAATTCGGGGCCAGGTTCATTTTACCCTGGTCTCTTTCCCCTGTTTTGGGTTTTTGCCCATTTGGGGTCTCTAACATCCCCTTTAAAATTTTATTTGTTTTAATGTATTCTAAGAAAAGAGTAGAAATTTTTGTTTCCAATTTATGTACAAAAACCCTTTTTTAATCCCAAAACCACCCTTCCCCCCTTTAACAAACCATGTCAAGCCCAAATACCAAAAAACACCAAAGCCATAATTTAAAGGGGCAATCTTTATAAATGAAGTGCAAATTTATTAAGGGTCAACCAAAAAATTAAAAAAAAAAAATTTAAGATGGGGTATCCCCATACTTTAAAGGGTTGCCCTTGCTCAGAAAGAAAACCCCAAAAGGGATTTTCACAGGGGGGAATTTTCGGCCCCGCTTTTTGCGTCGTATGTGCCCCCAAATTTACGAGAGATGCAGCCAAAAATTCCCGGGTAATCCAAAGTTCTAAAAAAGAGCACAAAATTTTAAACCCCCTTTCCCCCGGGCTCATCAAAATGATGAAGTACATGTGGGGGAAATTAAAAAGGGGGAATACGGGGTGCCGATTTAGGGGAAAGTCTTGGGCCGGGGCCCCCCCCCCCCCCCCGCCAGGGAATTTTCGCCCCAAATCAAGGGGATTTCCCAAAACACCCCAGAAAAAAGGGGGGGCCGTCCCCCGGGCGAAAATTTACCCCGGGGTTTTGGAAAATTACCTCCAAAAGCAACTCAAAAAAGTAAAGAGAATACTGCATTTTAAACCGGGTTTTTCAAAGGAAATTACAAACCCCAACACTCCCCTTTTTAAAAGGGCAATCTTTATTTTTTTTAAAAAACAGTTTTCCATAAACGGGGAGAAATTAAAAACCTTTTTTTAAACCCCATTTTCAATGCTTTTGGGTGTTTGGAATTTTTTAAAATTAAAAAAGATTCCCTTTTTACCGGGGAGGCTGGATCATGGTACATTTTGTTACCAATTTTACAAAACATTTAAAAAAAAGAACAATTGCATGTTTTTTCTCCCCCTATCTGACCTGAAATCAGAATAAACCCTTTAAATTGTTTTTAGGAAAAAAAGGGAATTACAAAAATTATTTAAAATTTTTGGGCCAAATTTCCCCAGAAAAATGAGAAAAAGGGGAAAAAATTTTTTAAAGGCTTTTTTTATTACTTCTCAAAGCCCATATTTTTACACACACTGGGGAATTACTACCCTTTTAAACCAAAAAAAGGGGAAAGACCCTATGATAAAGGGCCTTGTCTTTGGGAAGTCCCCGGAAAAGGTTGGAAAACTTCTGGGGGAATTTTTGGTTTTGTGTTTTTTGGGGGAACATCTAAATTTAAAAGGGACCAACTGGGGAAAGTTTTTTAAAATGCAAACCCAAAAAAAAAAACACCTTTGTGGGGGTATCTTTTCAGGGGCCCGGGTCTAAAAAAATTTTCCACCCAAAGGGCTATCAAAAAAGAGAATTGTGGACTTGCACAAGTCTGGATCATCCTGGGGTGCAATATTCACATACCTGAAGGTGCCTGTACAAACAATTATACACAAGTACAAACAAGATGGGAATGTCCAGCCATCATACAGCTCAGGAAGGAGATGGGTTCTGTGTCTCAGAGATGAACGTGCTTTAGTCTGACATGTGCATATCAACTCAAGAACAAAAGCAAAAGACCTTGTGAAGAAACTGACGTAAGCTTGTAAGTTTGTGTCATTATCCACAGTGATAATGTGTATCAACGTGAGCTGAAAACTAAAATTGAAGTGTTTGGCCATGATGACCATTGTTACGATTGAAGGGAAAAGCTTGGAAGCCTAAGAACACCATCCTAACTGTGAAACACAGGGGTTGCAGCATCACGTTGTGGGGTTGTTTTGCTGCAGGAGGGACTGGTGCACTTCACAAAATAAATAGCATCATGAGGAAACATTATGTGGCAGTACTAAAGCAACATTTCAAGATGGGTCTTCAAAATGGACAATGACCCAAAGCATACTGCCAAACTGGTTACAAAGTGGCTTAAGGATAACCAAGTCAATGTTTCGGAGTGGCCATCAAAAAGCCCTGATCTCAATCCTATTGAAAATTTATGGGTGAAGCTGAAAAGGCAGGTGTGAGCAAGGAGACCTACAAACATGGCTGAGTTACACCAGTTCTGTCAGGAGGAATGGGTCAAAATTTCTACCACCTGTGGTGAGAACTTGTGGAAGGATATCCAAAACGTTTGACCCAAGTCATACAGTTTAAGGGCAATGCTACTCAATGCTAATGAAATATATGTAAACGTTTGACTTTGCAGAAAGTAACGAAAAATGCCTTAAAAATTCTCTCCCATTATTCTGGCATATGGCAAATATAAATAATTTTGGTTCCTAATTGACCTAAAACAAGTAAAGTTTATTCTGATTTCATGCCAGATAGTGGGAAAAACATGCATATGTGTCTTTTTATATAGTGTATGTAAACTTCAGATTTCAACTGCATAGCCTGTTGAAGCTGCATACAAGCACCGCAGAAGCATCGCAAGTCAGAGGCATTATAAATAAGGAAGCTGACTGAGGGAGAGCCCGTTTATCTGACTTTATAGCAAACTTAGTGAGCCATGCCCTTGAGTGTTCATTGAGGGAAAACAATTTTTAGTCCAGTAGCCCATTTTTATGCCTTTTATTTTTGTTCAGTGGAGGCAAAAAATGCTTAGAGATCAATCTTTTATGCCTAAAAAAAACATGTAAACATTGTCTGGGAAAAGAAAACAGAAAAAACTCTGACGGAGGCGTACGGCATTTTTTTCTTAGCTGTTTTCAAACTCTTTACAGCAGTTTATGGGAAAACGTCTGAATAAGAAGACATACCTAGAGAATGTTTTTTTTTTTTTTTAAAAAACGATCTGGAATTAAAAAAAAAAAGGCTGCAAAATATCACACAAAAAACACTGTTTGTGGTGTGTTTAAGATTTTACTGTTTACTTATATCTAACTTTTGGAAGTAGCATATTCTCATAAAAGCCTTAGGCCTAGCAAATGTTAGCCATGCGACCTGAGGCAGATGGTATGGTGACATCACATGATCACACCACCTACACCGGGCTTCAGGAGGAGAACAAACATTATAAAAGGTGTGGTTTAGCATGCCAGGCAACCAGAAAAAGGTCAGTACAAAAAACAAAAATGTATTATAGATACATTAAAATTACACGCTAGGCATGCGTGAATTCAGACTTGAAAGGACCTATTTGTTTTGGATAATGTGTTCTTACTCGTGGCATAAAGAGTAAAGTGGGAGAAGTTGACCTGTCGCTTGTCGGGGGAACAGGTAGAGGTGAGGTTTTCTTTATTTATTTTTTACTAATGAGGCCATACCTACTGACCTACCTGGGGTCTACCTATCTAGCTGGAGACTCTCTATCACCTACCTACCTACCTAAGGCCCATCTACCTACTCCACTGGGGCCTCTCTACAGCCTACCAACCTACCTGGGGCTTATATACCTATCAAACTGTTGTCTGCCTACTACCTACCTACCTAGCTGGGGCCTCTCTACTGTCTACCTAGCTGGGGCCTGCTACCTACTTGGAGCCTTTCTACCTAACTAACTGGGATCTACCTACCGCTCACCTACCTATCTGGGACCTGTCTAGATACTACCTACTTACCTACCTGGGGACAATCTACCTAACTAGGGCCTACTTGCTACCTACCTAACTGAAGCCTGCCTGCCTACCTACCTACCTGAGGCCTATTTACTTACCTATCTGGGGTATACCATATGTCATATTACCTTACTCTTCCTTGGGAGACATTCCAACTTCTCTTCCTGAGGCCTACCATCCTACCTTCCCGGGACTGGAATGAGCGTACATTCATGGGGCTTAACAAACCTATCTAACTTTGTATGCACCAACATTAGACCTATACAAAAACTGCTGTGCACATACTACTAACCTTCCTAGGGCTCCTACTATACTATCGTAGGTGAGGGTTCTACTACCGTCCTGGGGCCATGGCCTACCTATTTGCGGCCTTCCATGCCGGCTACCCACTACCTGAAAGCTCCAACATAGGGGCTTGATGTCATTCACTATACTATCACGACCTGGGGTCGCTTGCCTCGGATCTGCTATACCTACCTACCTGAGACCTTGCCTGCCTGCCTACATACTTACCTTACTGGGGCCTTGACAACCTTTTTGAACCTTTTTTTGTATTATGTACTTGTAGGTACTTATGGGTATTATGTTACTCTGTTAGCCGCCCATTTAAACTACATACCTAACGAGGATACTTACCAGCACATAATCGGGGGCCTATTACACCTACGAGTGCTAGAGTATAGTGTGGGGGTACATTTAATAGCTAGGTAGGTTTGTGTTGTATCTAATTTAGGGGTTACCTATCTAAAAGGGTGGGTCTACCTATCCATAGGGCTATTATTAGTATTCATGCTGTCCTATACACTTTAGACAGCTGTCAGCCAAATGCTTATTTCACAGTGTTTTGTATTTCACAGTTTTCCCCTCTGGACTAGAGTTTCATAGTTTCATAGTTTGTAAGGCTAAAAAAAAACAAGTCGTCCATCTAGTTCAGCCTGTTGTGCTAAGGTGTTGATCCAGAGGAAGGCAAAAACTCCCGCAATGAGGTGAAGCCATTGTCCTCGAGATTTTGGAAAAATTCCTTCCTTGACTCAGTCTGGCAATCAAGAAAATCCACTGGATCACATGCCCCCTATCGGATGATCTAGTCCACACTATAACTTGTTATATTATTACGCTCCAGAATGCACACCAACCACTTGTGAAACTCGGTTATGAATTCACCATGACAAGTCCCTCTGGAGAGAATTCCATAGTCTCACTGTCTTACAGTAAAGAATCCCTTTTTGTTTACTGTAGAAACTTTCGTTCCTCAAGACGTAAGGATGCCCCCGTGTTTAGATAAGCCCTTGGGTATAAATTGAATATTGGGAGAGATCATTTATCTTGACATCTTTGATGTATTTTAAACATTTTTAGTTATGTCCCCACGCGATAGCCTTCTTTTATCGTAAACTAAATAGACCCATAATCTTGCCAATTTTCTGTGTACTGTAGTCCTCACGCAGTCCTTTTATTATTTTTGTTTGGCCCGCCTTTTGTACCTGTTTCAAGCTTACAATGTGTGCTTTCCTGTGCCACTGGTGCCCAAAACTGTTACTATCAATATTCATGTGTGGTCTAATGCAGTGGACTTGTATAATGGGAGATTAATGTTCTCATCATGAGATCTATGCCACTTTTAATGCACCCCATGATCCTATTTGCTTTGGCTGCTGCAGCCTGACACATGCTGCTACAATTAAGTTCTACTGTCCAGCAGGATTCCGCCACAGTCACTTCTCTTGTAACTCTTTACCCGTGTTTTTCGTCATTTAACATGTAATCATGTTATGGATTTCTTCTTCAACATGTGCATAACCTTGAATTTATCAGTGTTAAACCTCCATCTGACCATTTCACTGCCAGGCCTGCAACTTATTCAGGATCCCTTTGTAATAAAATATTATCCTATATGTGTTGAGTTACTTTACAGAGCTTAGTATCGTACTGCAAAGATCGGTTATTCTACTGTGTGATTCCCCTGTGTAAGCATAATTTAAGAACTTGTTAAGTAGGATAGGCACAATACTGACCTCTTGTGAGTTACCCCACTTGTAACAGCGATACCTGTATGAGTAAGTACCGTTATGTTACTACCCTTTGTTTACTGATCAGTGAGCCAGTTCTTACCCACTTGCAAACATTTATCCCCCAGTCTCAAGCATTCTCATGTTTATTTACACAACCTTTTATGTGGCACCGTATCAAACTGACTTTAGATATAATCTAGATATATGACATTCAGTGCCTCACCCCGATCCAGTCTATGCACTGACTCACTCATAGAGCGGATGAGATTAGTCTGACAGGACCGAATCCATCATGAACCCATGCTGGAACGGCGTTATATCATTTATTTTTCAGTAGATCTCCAGGATAGCATCTCTGAGAAAACTTCAAAAACATTTTACGCTACAACAGAGGTTAAGCTTACTGGCCTATAGTTCCTGGATCATTTTTGTCCCCTTTTGAATATTGGCACCACAGTTTGCTATGCCGCCCGATATCCTTTGGGAACATACCCCGTTATTGGACAGGCCCATGAATATTAAGGAATAGGGGGCCTATCTATGACATCACTTAGAACTGCTCTTTAGGACATCTGCGGGTGTATGCCATCTGGTCATGAGGGATTTGTCCTATTTTAATTTCTAAGACGAGCTCCTTGTGTACACTTCTTCGCGTGGTTTAGACAAGAAGAACTTTTAAGGTTGGAGTTTTACCCCATCTATATGTTCAACGGAAGGCTCATTCCTATCCGGTAAATAAGTGGAGAAAAAAGTGTTGATATACTGTTTGCTTTTTTTCATCGACTCTACTGTCTCTACCCTCAGTATTTTTCGATAAGGGCCAACATTTTCTGTTTTAATCTTGTTTTTACTATTTGTTATATAGTAAAAAATATATTTTGGGGTTAGTTTTACTTTCTTATAGCAATATCGTCTTTCCGTCTCCAGTTTGCTTCCTATATCTTGTATTTTACACACTTTATTTTTTTCCCTATAGCTTTCTTAGTGCATCTTCTCACTGCCCTCCTGTTTTAGTAGTGAAAACGCTTTCTTTTTGTTTTTATTGCCTCTTTTACAACCCTGTGATCAACATTGGTTTTTCCGTTTCTAATTTTTTTTATTACCATAAGATTTGTACCTCTCAAGTTAGGTAGCCTAGGATGTTTTAAAAATTATCGCCATTTATTATTAGTTCTGCCATATTTAAACACAACTTGTCCCGTCAATTCGGCTTTAGGGCTTCTCCCTAAGCAGAATAAAAGAGCCTTCCTAAAATTCTGTGTTTTTTGGCTCTTGACAAAAACTCTATGAAGGATAAAGGGAATGTATTATATTATGGTCAATATTCCTAGGTGCCCCTCAACACTGAACCTTTGTTTCTCTGTATCAGGTCATTAGTTAATATTAGGTCTAGAAAGGCGCCTTTAATCTAGTCGGTTCCTGCACCATTTGGCCCAAAGGTAGATTGATGCTCATTAGTTATTTGACAAAAAACCCGTTTTCCTTTATGAGAGGCTACAAGGCTTCAGATTCCATGATTGATGTTGGATAGTTAAAATCGCCCATAATAATTAATTCATTCTGATTAGCCGCCTATCTAGTTTGCTGAGGAGGTACATTCTTTCCTGGGTTCTGTATTTGGGGGCCTATCAGGCAGACCCCGTATTGCTCTTATATTGTTATTGTGTCCCCCATGTTATTTTACATATGATTCCACATGTTCATTATACCTGTATCCTATATCTTCCGCGCAAGTGTTGGCTTCAGTGACAGGGAATTTCTACATAGGGACAGACACGACACTACCCCTTTCCGGGTTCTGTACGATCTTTCTTACATAGACGTAACTATGTAGTTAAACCGACAGTCGTGAGGCTCTCAGTTCAGCCATGTCTCAGTTGTCCCCACTATGTCATATTTTCTATAAGCTATTAATACTTCTAGTTCATTAATTTTGTTGGTCAGGACTCCTGCAATTGGTCACGATGCATATTTATAGATTTTTCAGTTTTTATTCCTTTCCCCTGTTCTTTTCTATCTATTGCTACACCCTCGCGCTCCGTCCGATTGCCACACCCCCTGTTTTTATTTCCTACATTACCATGCATCTCTATATTCTCTATCTGCATGCTATATATGTAGTATACCACCTCCCCCCTCCAGTCTAGTTTAAATATTCCTCCAACTTCCTGGCCATTTTGTCCCCCAATTACTTGCATGCCATCACTCCCCATTTAGGTGCAGCCCATCCCTAGCCATAGAGTCTGTAGCCAAGACATGATGTCAGCCAGTTCTCCAGAAAACCAAAATCCCTCTTTTCATACACAATTTTTGAGCCACTATTCTACCTCTCTATCTCCTTGCCCTCCTCTGGTGTGGTTTCTATCGATGAAAACAGGTAAATATTCTGAAAATAATTACCTTGGAGTCCTTGCCCTGAGCTTTTGGCCTAAGCCATTGAAATCGTTTTATAAGGACACTCCATACCTAAACTTTGTCATTGTGTGCCAATGTGGACGAGACAGCTGGTTTCTCACCAGCCCCAACAAGCAATTCTCGTCAACGATTCAGCGTATATGTCGAACCCGGGCCCAAGGTAAACAACACAGTGTTCGACGTTCCCGGTCTTTGTGGCAGATTGCCCTGACTGTGCACATAATATTTGAGTCCACAACTACTAGCACCTGTCTAGCCTGACCTGCACTCCTATTCACCCATCTTCTGAGCAGACAGGTAATGTCTTGCCTGCAGCAAGCTATTTCTGAAAAGACATCCCCCTCATCAGCAATCTTGCAAATTTGTTGGGGGTGTAACAGTTTAGGACTAGCCTCCTGACACTCTTCCATCTTACCCTTCTTTTTCCTACTGATGTACCCATCTAGCTGCCTTATGTTCCTGCACCTCCATGCTACCACACTCCCCAGTATATACAACTGCGAGTGGATTGCTCAGTGGCAGCTGGCTCGGCTTCCAAGGGTTGCAATTTGGCTATCAAGTGTCGCCACTTGCCTCATGTAGATTTCCAGGATCCGGCTTCTATTGTGCATTGTTCACACAATACTTGCCCAACAGAAGTATGCCCCATCGAACTGTTGCTCAAGGATGGCATACAGTGCTACAGGTTGTGGCAATGGACTAGACATTGTCACACACATGGAACTCATGGGTATGTACCAAAAAGATATATGACTAAATTATAAATAAGTAATACATACTGTCCCCTCTAAACTCTCAATCTCAAAGTTCTTCAATCTCAACAGTCTCTCACACTTAAAAAGAAAAAAACACACTTTATAAGAAAACACTAGAAGACTCGTTCACTCTCTCAAATGTCAGACTTTAAACGTTTACCCACACTGCTGTTTGGCTGTGCTGCAAACTCTCCTTCAGAAGCAAAAGGGTTGGATTCATTTCTTTAATAAAATGGTCAACGAGGGATGTTGTCGGGGAGTGTTTATTTAAAGTGTTTTGGGGTATTTTTTTTACCATTCTTTTTTTCAGTGTTTAGTAAAAGAGGTGTTTGACAGACATCTCTCTACTACTATTGTTATGGCTTTGTGTCAAACAGCTGTTTGTTTTTTTTTGTCACCCTTAGGCTGACACCAAGCTCCAGCGCTAGTACACAGAGGCGTCTGTCAAACATCTCTATTACTAAAAACTGGAATAAAATGTTAACAGAACCACACTAATGCAACACAGAAACCACTTAATTTAAATAAAGGCTCCCTGACAACATCCCTCATTGACCGTTTTATAAATTAAATGGATTGAACGCTGGTCTGACGTAGTCCAATATATCCACCATGGTCTAATGAGGAAATTTGTAGAAAAAACAGAAACACTACAAAAAGCATAACTGTACTATCCATCCCTTGCATCCCATGAAAATCATGCCTGTGGCTGAGGTGCAAGGGAAGGAGTTTGAAAGTCAATGACTCATCAGAGAAGATTTCACCCGTGAGTCACTGGATGTAATTGCACTGTAATCAGCAGAGCCTGTGTACACTGGTATCTACCACTTTATCGTCATTGTATGGTGGTGATATGTAGTCTGTAGAGCCTGTGTATACTGGTAATTACCACTATATTGTCATTGTATTGTGGTAGCATTGGTCTTTTGTATAGGGGTATTATTCAGTCACTACGTGGTGTTAATTTGTGGTCGTATTCTGGTGGTATAATGAGGTCCTCATGTATCAGTGTTATTGGGAATGTTGGTCTTGGTATAGTGGGATTTGTTTGGTAACAATATGATGGTGATATGTATGGTGAGGTATTTGCTTGTTGTGTTATCTAGTAACTGCATGACTAACGAGGTCCTAGTAAATGTTCATGATCTGGGATCGGATTGGCCTGGTGGGTTTTCCCTTCCTATAAAATTTGCTGGATGTGAACAGGCCTCTCTAGCTAGTAAGCTACATCCACCATAGGTTTTTCTGTCGTACTGCAGTGACAACTCAAAAACTAGTGATAGAAGGCATGCTATTTCCAGCAGTATAATCCTTATTCTGTAAGATGCAGTAGTCGGTGGGTAGGGACATCACCAGCTCACTGGACTTGGCTCTGGCAGGACAGGCTGCCAGATCTGAGTATTAAATCCTCTGAATCTACAGTATGTAATAGAAAAATGGACACACTACTGAAAACATCACATCTGTCACTAGCTTGTGCTCTTCTCAGCAAAAGAAGAGACGGAATAGAACTGTATGTCAAAGTTTCGCTTTAAGCAATGATAAGTTGAACAACTGTATATTGAAGTTGATTGTGAAGCTTCGTGAATAATGAGCAAGCATGAGAACCTAAGCAGGAGCCAAATTGTGATGGCTAGACAATTGAGTCAGAGCATATCCAAAACAAAGGTGCCCAAGACTTATGTGGTGAGAGATGGCCAGCCTGGTGCATCCAGATCCACAGAAGAGCTATTGGAGCATTAATTGCTAAAACGACAATTAATGGATGTACTTTGTACAGTAGGTCCTCAAAGACATCGATGCTGTATTGAGTATTGCCTTGCATAACGAGGCTGCATAGTTCATGCTGACAATTGTCCTCCACTGAAAGTGCCTACTGCTGGCACATATGTGTCAGAACTGGGCCTTCAAGCAATTGAGGAAGGCAGCCTGGTCTGATCAACACTTTTTCAATTACTCAACGATTGGCAAGCTGGGAGTGGGAATTGAATTGTTCTATCATTGGTACCAGGATGCACTATAGGAGGAAGGTGAGCTGGTGTAGGCAGTGTCATGTTCTGGGCAATGTTTTGTTGGAAAACCTTGGTCCTGGCATGATATAGATGTTACGTTGACACAAACCACCTACCTTAAATTGCTGAAACCACATCCACCCCTTAATGGTAGTGGCCTCTTTTATCAGGATTTGGTAATATAGTATCCTCATGCCATTTACAAAATTGTCATAGAATGGGTGAGGACATGTCAAAGAGTTCAAGGTGTTTATTTGTATAAAAATAGAGATTCAACAGCATCCAAATAAAAGTAAATAAATATAAATAAAGAGTGGACACCAAAAAAAGACCTGGATCAAGGTCTAAAGACCATTCAAAAAATTGGAAAAGAAAGCACTTCAAAAGCAAGGTAGTTTACTAGCCCAACAACAGCAACGTTTCGGCTCTGAACAGAGCCTTTCTCAAGGTTCTTGAGAAAGGTCTCTGTTCAGCAGCATGAAACGTTGCTGTTGTTGGGCTAGTAAACTACCTTGCTTTTGAAGTGCTACCCTTTACAATTTTTTGAATTTTTTTCAAGGTGTTTATTTGGCCTTCAAATTATCCACATGTCAATTTGAATGAGCTTCTGTGGGAGGTCCACTATAGGCAAAGGTTTTAATGTTACATAACATAAGAAGGTATGTGTGCTATTTGGACCACCAGAAAAGAAGAGAAAAATGCTATGGTTATATGGTGTGTAACAACTCAAGTTGTGGACTGCTATTTCTTCAGCTCTCATTTAACTCTATATACTCAAATGTTGAACACCAAAACAACAAAAGTTATATCTTATATCTTCCTGAACCCCCCCCCCCCCCCCCCCCCCCCCCCCCCCCCCCCCCCCCCACCTCTTTTTTTTTTGTTGTCTCCCCCCCCCACCCCCCCCTTACCGCCTACTTTATCCCCCCCCTAGCCCCCCCGTTCCTCTACTTGTGGTGTTGGCTAAATATTGGCAGTTATATTGAAGTGAAAAGTTTTTTACCCAACCATGATAATCTCAACCCTCTCCTGTCAGATGTAGTGGATGTCACTGAATCGCATCCATAAGAGAAGTGTGTCTGGATATTTTGGCTTGCGTGACCTTATGAGTAGGATCCCTAGCGAGAAGCAGAGTCTAAGTATTTCCCTGTTTTTTACCCTTAAACTCTAGGACTACGAAGTGATCTATGAGACTTTCCTACAGGGAAACTTCAGCTTGCTGTTAATCCCGCCTGACGTGTGTCTCATTTTTGCGGTGGCAGATGACAGTGCATTAGAAGTTGTACAAAAGAATTAGTTGAGAGTCGTGGGTGGGGTCAAAGTAAGCTGAAGATCTAGGTAGAAGTGGACTGCTTCGGTAACCGGTATAAAGGCCAGAGATAGTCAGCAGGCAGCAGGACAAGTGGAAAAGTCTTGAGGATGAGCCAAGGTCAGATACCAAGAAGTCTTACAGAAGATGGAAAACAAATTCTATAAGTAAACATACTAGATAATGAAGGGGGGTAGGTGGGCCTTAAGATGGTCTCATGTCAGAGGTCAGTGGCTGGAAAGCTGGGGAGACAAAGAAAAATGGTTTGAAAAACACTGTGTGAACGTACCTTTAAGAGTACCAATCACCCCCAGAGAAACCTCAAGAAGTAACAGGAGACTAAAATACAAAGACACTTCATTTTATAGTTAGGCTTTTTGGGAAAAAGCAAGCATTTCACGTGTTATTCGCGTGTTTAAAAAAGCGCTGGCCCTTTAAGACCGCAGTGAAGTCAGGCCAAGTCAGCAACTGACAGCTTGATTTATCACTATGTTGACAGTTGTGCTGCTTCTGAACAGGAAGAGTCCATTGTGCAGGGGGGGAGCCAGGAAGTCTATTCTCATGTGCAACTGATTTTCTCTGGGCTGCTTGTCTGTGCTGGATATAAATTAGAGAGCAGTGTAATTTAGGAGGCCTGTCAACCTGTCAAACTATCTCGACTCAGTGGTGCTGTGCGCTGCAGTATATGTAGTGAGTGATGACTCAGATTAGAGACCTGTACAGAGGCAAGTATATGCTCTCATCTCCACCTGCACGTTGGTATATCTCACAGTGAAATGATCCCTGCAACATAAAACAGCCTCTAGCTAGGAAAGTGAATAGTAAAATCTGTCCCCCTGTAATTCTTGATCATGAGGCACTCTGGATTGACTAAAAGTCATGTATTGGAAAAAAGACTTATATAATTCAATCTACTACTATATTTTGTGTGCGGGTGTGGTGAATAGTTTAATCTTTAAGGAGTGAAAAACATGTCCTTAAATATTAAGACAAAAGGCTCTGTTTTGTAGCGATTACACATATGACGCATTGACAGCACCAGGATCAGAGCAGCACTTCAAGCTAATTAATGAAGAGAGGGATATGGTCGGTAACCCAGTAAATCAGTATGTGACAGTCAGCGAAGAGTTAAGAAACCTCTCTTATCCGCGAACAAAAGCATAGTATAAGAAAAGCACGTGTTTGTCAATAGTCTTCTTTTACCTTTCCGTACATGTTGAAAGCTAATTATTTTAGTGAGAAAACCTCTTTACATTTTGCCTGCTCTCCTGTATTCCTGGATTAATTTATTTGCGGAGCAAAATATTACATCATAGTCCTCTGAGTAAGGCTATGTTCACACGGCTTAACTGCGGGGTGTACAGTACGCCCCACAATTAAGCCGGATCTACGTGAGTCGCGCTGATCGGCACGTACTCCCGTGGCATGGGGGGGTGGCAGCCCACCGGTCCATAGACTGTCATTTCTCTCGGCACGCTGTGAATAAATGACATGTCAATTATCTCCCCGCACCTACGGTAAGATCGTATTGTACACGGGTAGAGGAGGCATAATCCATAGTTCTCAATGAGAACTGTGGATTACCATAATGATTGGGGCGCATTTTGCTCATATTAGAGCGCAGTACGCTCTCAATATGTGGCGAAATGCGCCTAAAAATAAGCCGTGTGAACATAGCTTAACAGTACCATCAAGTGCACCCTGTTTTTACTGTAGTGTATGCTGGAGAGCGAGGAAACTCTCTTTTTAGATGGTCTAAAGTGGAGAAAAAAGCCTGTCTAACCTGTTCCAGTCTTGTACATTATGCTGACAAGAAATATAAAACTTGACAAGAAATATAAAACTTGATTTTTGGGATAAGACTTGAAAAAAATTGACAGCAGACATACAATCAATGAAAGTCAGTGTAATACATTTAAGAGTTCTAGAGTCCTAGCTGTCCTTTGTGGGTGTGGGGAGATATGACACTATTATTAGAAGCTGTTTATGCCTGAAATGATGCTTACAATAATTGAAAATGAAGTAACATTTACAAAAATCTAATCACTGGCAATTTACATGAGTAATTATAGTCATTAAAAAGCTACATACAAGAGAAATCTAAAAGTTCCATTCCACTATTACATGACAATATCTATTCTTCACCACCCAACAAGTTACATTGCGAATATTGTATTCGTTAACAATACATTTTCTATAACGTTTATTTCTAAACCAAAATGAGCTTGCATTATTCTTCTTTATATACCAGCCTATAAATTTGATACAGCTACTTAAATAAATGTCATAAGAAATCAGTCATTGCACTGGTACTTAGTCTTCATATGATCAGGGTTGTGAGATCCAATAGAAAATGAGCAATTGTGGCAAGACAAAATAATTGTTTCCCGAGTGTAAGGGTTGTATGAACTACTTTAAATATGTCCCTATTTAATATTATAGCCACAATAGTAGCATGAAACTATCTTACCAAACAGAATTATTTGGACTAATTAGCAAAATTGAATGCGTAAACCCAGCTGGCAGTGCAGTGGAGGTACAGTGGTAGCAGTCACATTCAGGCCTAAGAAGGTTTAAAAGATCCCTCTACCCCATGAGAAGCCAGTAGTCAATGACTTGGAGATGGATGTGAAGTGAGATACAGTAACCGTATATTTAATGTAGAGGGTTGAGGTCCGGAAGAGAGTAAATGTCCGAGCCTATCATCAAGCTGTTAGAACAGGAAAAATTAGATGCCTGAAATGAACCATGTGAGTGCAATTCGTGAAAGATACATCTAAAGGTATGTTCACATGCCACTTTTGGATCCATTTTGGATCCGAAAATTGCATCCAAAAAAGCAGCGGTGATGGGATACAAAATGCATCCAACACGCAGATGCATGTTTGGATGCGTTTTGGCTGCAGCAGGATCGCAGTTTTAAATAGGGCTTCTGCTGTGTCTTTTGGACCAAGAAATGACATGTCAATTTTTAGAACGGATCCGAAAGACGGATGACACATGCATTGGTGAACACTCATCTGAACGCCGATGCATGTTTAATAGTGAAAGCAATGTAAAATTACATTGTACATTATTAGATGCGTGTTTGGGTCTGTTTAGGGTCTGACAGATGGATCCAAATACACATCTAAAAACGTATGTTCAAGCAAAACGTATGTTCACACGGACTCAACGCGCTGTGTGAACATACCCTAATTGACCTAAGAAAAAATGCAGGGCTGCCCAAGATGTAAACAAAGGCGGAAAGGAAAAATGGCAAGAAGAACTTGTAAATAGACATGTGTGCAAAAATGGGACCTATCAAGGTGTGTGAAGTGAGGCAAAGAGGCAACCAATTGGCAACCCAAGGGAAGTAATGTAATGATATTGCGGGAGTCTGAGGCCAGCTTGTAGCACGCTACCAGTCGGTCTTAGGGGCCGTTCACACGGCACAGGACAAATACCGGCCGGTTTGCCGGCCGGTATTTGTCCTGTTTTGCGGCCGTCCCCACGGCCGCGGGGGAGGGTGGAGGGGGCGGCTTTTCTCCGCGATGAGCGGAGAACAGCCCTCCCCCCTCCCATTGAGATGCACATCTTCCGTCCGGAAACCGGACGGAAGATTGTGCATGTTCAATGTTTTGTCGCTGGTCCGCCGGCGAACAAAAACCGCCGGGCGGAAAACCCGTGCAGTGGGGACTGCTGCACAGGTTTTCCATAGAGCACAATTATGCTCATTTTCGGCCGGTTTTTTCAGGCAGTCTGAAAAACCGCAAACCGGCTGAAAAACCGGCCGAAAACCCATGCCGTGTGGACATGCCCTTAGAGATTGGGGAGATGGCCGCACCTGTGCATTATTTCCCATGTATTTTTAAGGGAGTTCAGACTAAAGCTGAGCGAGTGTGCTCGGGTATATTCGGAACTACCATAGACATGAACAGGGGAGAGTTGTGGAAGTGCGGCCAACGCCGTATTCCCTGAGGCCGGGATTCAGAGTGAGCTACAAGCCAGCTTTAGAAGGGATTTTGCTAAAGCAGTTTTCTTAGAAAGTCCAGTAAGCACAATGCACATTATGTGTGGGATAAGAGGGGGTATAGAGAGCTAAAAGTTTAAAGCAGGAGAGGGGAATGTGGAACAGGGGGTTTTGCAAGATATATAGAATCTAGAGGTGAACAGCCATGGATGGCACATCTGCCAAAACCAGTATAAAGGTCTTTGGACCATTAATATATAAGCCTCTATAACATACTAGTAATGTTGGGATGTTGTTATGAGTGAAAGAGACAGCACTGAGGCTCAAAATTATTCAAAAACTGTAAAGAGGTATTCCCATGCTACTTCCACATTTAGAGCGACTTGTCCCATTAGGGCTGCATCATTTTTGGTGCAGTTTTTTCAAATAAAAAAGAAAAGCAAGAATTAAAGAGGTTGATAGAGAGTTTAGAGATCTAACTCTCAAGAGGACATGTTCTTAAACAAAAAAAAAATGTTCACCTGTTACATCCCATGTGGCTCCAGCATTAATGCACTGGTGGTCTCCTCTGGTCTTTGTGTATTTTCCTGAAGTAATGATATGCCATACATCTCCTTGATGACTGTATGTACTGTATATATTTAGCTTTTATTTTAGGCTATTTTAAAGGTTTTTTTGGAGTGAGGAGTGTTTCATGGCATCAGTCAAGCCCTTTAACATATGAATAATGTTTGAATTTGTTTTTTATTTTATAACTTTCCCTACTGCTACTTTAATTTTTGAAATTCTTGGGCTCAATTCACACTAATACCATGGCTTCATTATAGTTTCTGTGTTTTCTATTCTGTGTTTGGTGCAGAAAAACACGTGTGGATCTATTCTTACACCTTTTGTAATCTGTTTTTTTGTGTTTAAAATCCCATCAAAGTGCATTACTATTTTTGTTCCAAAGATATATTACTATGATGTTTTTAATGGTATTTTGTTGTACTTGTATTTTAAATGTGTTTTAAGTATGTTTAAGGAGCTGTCACTACCCAAAAAGTTGCCAAAGTCATGATTATCATTGTTTCTGTCAGAGTAGCTCGAGTAGCAGACATTCTGCAATATTTAAGATAACATTTGATCATTATTTTACACAGTGGGACCAGTGGATGCTGTCAGAGATGAGCTGCTGGTCCAACTGTATAAAAAGTGGAGATCACTTGATATTTAAGAAATATCACATTTCTTGATATTCAAGCTGCTGTGACCATAACCTTTCATATTTGATCGTGTTACTGCAGGGAAAGTTCATGCCCAGTTTTCCATTAATTCTTCAGTTACTAAAAGGATAATCTACATATTTGGCACCAAAAATAATATGGAACAAAGCAATTCTTTAAAAAAAATAAATAAAAAAAAAAATGAAGCTATAGAGATAAGGGGATGACAGACCTAATGGTAATATTGTATTTAGCATGTTTTTGGGTGGTGACAGGTCTTGTTTAAAAAAAAAAAAAAAACTATTAAAGTTTATGGAGGAAAAACACTTTTTTTCTTATTATTTCATATGTAATAAAATCAATATAATAAGTGTTGTTCAAAGATGATATTAATGTAAAGAAGATGATAACCGAACAAAGAAAAAAGAACACTGATGAGATATTGGATGTGACCCGTTTTACGCCTTGTTTGCTGTTAGAGCGAAAATATAAAATAAATGGAAACTTAACTGTAGTAACTGTCTGTACTGTACATAAAAGCCTTTTAAAACATGAATTAATTAAAAAAATTGCTCACGTTGTGTGTTGTAGAACCAGCAAGTGGGTACAAAACACTGCTCTACTCCATGCATAAATAAAAAGCTGCATTTTAAAATGGGTCATGGGAGGCGTTTGCTTGGGTAGAGTGGGTATGTGGAAGTAAATTATAGCTCTACAAGTATTAAAATGAGGTCAAAATGAACAGAGAGACACAAAGGCTTTAAAATTAGCATTTGAAGAAAATAGCTTTTCCACTCAGAACCTCCTCTGCCTTTGATCCTACGTGACTTAAAAGTTTATATGTGTTCTTATTTTTGGCCCTATGGAAAAACAGGTAATACGTAATAAAAAGGTATTATATATTGTAGATTTATATAGAATAGATTTATAGTTTGGTCAGTATATCATAATATGGTCAGCTTTTCATTTATGTCTTCATACACACAGTAATTGCAAGTAGGTCTTATGTGTTGTGTGGATCCATCTAGCCGATGATCAGTAAGTAAGTCTCTGTTCTTCTGTGATTTATATTTAATTTTTGTCCCAATTTTTCTGTGTTGTGATTACAATACTGTTAAACCACAGAATATCATCCGACAGCAAAAAAAAAATATTATATTTTTACAAAATTAATCAATAGTATAGGCCATGTCTAACCAGTGTTGGTGATCGCAGCATCTAAAGGAAAGACAGAGGGAGCAGCCTCTATATAATCACAGTGACTTACCTGACATCCGGGAGCCTAATAAATTTCCAGGCTGCCTGTGATGGCACTATGCCTGGCCCTGCCCTGTGGGCCATGGCCTGGCATAGTGATTGACAGTTGCCATAGAGACCAGTACACAGCAGTAATCAGGGGCGTAGCTAAAGACTCATGGGCCTGGGTGCAAAACCTGAGCTTGGGGCCCCTCTACCCCCAGACACCGTCCGTTGGCCAATACTTTTCAATGACAGGTTCCCAACTTGATGTGACGGATGTCTGCAGGGTAGCGCGCTGCCGAAAAATATTTCTAAGAAATTGTCCAATAGGAGAAAATTTATTTCAAATGGGGCCAAAGAAAAACAAAGTTATACAGCCAAAGTGTCTGTTCTTTCTCCTCCCGGCCCCCCCCCTCCTCAAAAAAAACCTGGAAAAAAATGCAACTGTGCTTTTATTTTTTGGGTTTAGTTGTTGTTGGAGTCTACACTGAACAGTTTAATTGACTTATCTGTATTCTGCGGGTCAGTATGTGGGCCACATTATCAGCACATGTCACCACTATATAGTGACTAATACCACCATAATATTACTGACCAAACCAGTATAGCAAGACCAATATTACCAAGAACAATAATATACAAGAACCAACTAATACACTACATACCATTACCATATAGTGACTAATTCCACTATACTGTTACTGAGAGAACCTTTAAACCAAGATCAATAATACCAATAACAACAATAGACAAGCACCTATTAATACCGATACATCATCATCATATCCACATATCACCAGCATAAACGGTCTGAATAATACCATCGTACTATTACTGAATGTAAACTGTTACACTAAGACCACTATTACCTCCATACAGTGACCATATAGTGGTAGTTACCAGTTGTACACAGGCTCTGCAGACATATAAGTGATTAAAGCGCAGTTACATTTAGTGCCTCACAGGTGACGTCTTTTCTGATGAGTAGTTTTCTTTCTTCATCCAGTGCAGACCGCCATGACGACTTCTTTCGACCACAACTTGTCTCTGCATAATTTACCACACAAACATGTTAGACTCCAAACAGATAAAGTTCCCCCAACCACCTATAGGGCCCTCATTTGTGCCACCAGTGAGTTGGAACACATCCAATATAGTAGCCAACGCACACTCCCCCCCCCCCCAAAAAATTATAGAGGTTTGGGTAGACCGTTCTTTTAGGTAGGTTGGACCCTAAATAGTGGGGAAATGGCGGACGTTTCCGATTAAAGGGGTTGTCTCACTACAAGGATTGCTTTTTATGTTCAAGATCTTGCAAAAATAATTCACTTTGCAATATGTGTCCATTAATAATGTCCAACCTATTATTAGATATTCCCTATTGTATGGGCTGCATCAGCTACTTAGGTCACTATAGCTACAGACCTGTTTGATCTCTCCTGATAGGCTGCCAGTGCTGGTCACTATAGCTATAGACTTGGTGTCCTCAGCAGCTCATCACGGCAGGCCAGTAGAAGCCAGTAAACACCCCTGAATTCAAAAATGAAACTGAGAAAACAGGACTGAGGTAAGAGGAATCGATGAAATGAGACAACCCCTTAAAGTAGGTAAAGTTCAACTACAGTATAGCCAGTAAAGCCCCCCCCAATAGGTAGCTATATAGTGCCACCAATAGGTAGTTGAAGGGAACCCTATACTGAAGGGGGACTTTACCTACTTAATAGAAAGAGTCTGCCTTCTTATCTGACTGATTTTTAGGATCTAACCTACCACAGAGGAGCGTAGATAGGTTGGAATATAGGGTCTCCTCATTAGGTAGTTATATAAGGATCTACACTAAGTAGGTAAGTATAAAGGCCTCCCTAATAATTGGGTACATAGAATTCCCCAGTAGATAGGTAGGTATATAAGACCCCTTCTATAAGATAGGGATATAGGACCCACCCCAGGAGGTAAGTAGGTATATAGAACCCCCAAAAAGCTAGGTGGTAATGTAGGGCCCCCAGCACATAGGTAAATAGAGCTCCCATAGGTAAGTAGGTACATAGATCCCCCAGCTGGTAGGTAGGCGTCCCACAGTATTTAGGTAAGTGTATATATGGTCTACCCCCCAGTAGTTAGGTAGGTGTATATAGAGACCCCAAGTAGCTAGGTAGGTCTATGTCGGGCCCCCAGTAGGTAGGTAGATATATATAGCTCCCCCCAGAAATTGGGTTTATCTATATAGGGCCCCCAGCAGTTAGTTATACATAGGGCCCCCAGCACTTTAGTATGTATTTTATAGGGCCCCCCAGCACTTAGGTATACATATAAGGCCCCCCAGCACATAGTTATGTGTATATATATATATATATATATATATACACACATGACCCCCGACGAGCACTTAGGTGTATGTGTATATATATATATACATATATATATATACATATACTATATATAAAATAATTTTTTAGCCCCCATCACTTAGTTAGGTATACTTATAAGGCCCCGTATGACTTCATTAGTGATATATAGGGCCCCTCAGCACTTATGTATATAAGGTCCCTCCCCCAATTACAGTTAAAGTAATAATACTCCCCTCTCTTATCCCGCTGGCCTTCTCTTTGAATCCAGAGAGGTGTTGTTCCGGGATGCCGTTCGATGTCTACTAAACCCTAAGCTAGAGTGGGCTTAGGGCTTACTAGGCACGGTGCGATGAGTCTTTTACATAAAGGGCCACTGCCTCAGTGAACGACGTCGTCAAAAGTATAAGTGTTTTCTGGTCGTTCAGCCTCAGCCATGCCTGCGAGTAGTCGGTGATTGCTGCATTGATGGTCCATGTACCCAGAAACTCAGTGATGGGAGGGGGCCTGGGCTCCACTGGCTCAGGGCCAAAGTCATCTGAAGATTTCGGGTTACAGACCCCTATGGGGACAGTTTTTAAAAAAAAAAAAAAAAAAAAAAAGTAAAAAAAATGCAAAAAAAGTTAAACAAAAGAAAATAAAATAAAAACATCCCACACTATAAAAAAGTCACAGAATTATGATTTTCGCAGCGCATAAAATGGATAAAAACCCCGAGAGGATACTGCTAAATGAGTTAGGAGGGTTTCCTCCGAAACGTCATACATAGGCGTTCCTCGTGGTGATCTTGGCGCTCAAAACTCCACTTTGTTCCTCTACAAGTTCTGTGTTTGGAGGACTTTTGCTACGATTTAAGCTAAGGGAAAAAATATGGACGTTGAAAGAAATTTGCTATTCATGCATACACGTCACAGCTTTTTACTCTTTGGATTGTATTTATTTGGAAATAAGATGTTATGGGTGCACGCTTGAATTGATTAAAGAAACGTTGAATACAAAAAGTAATTGTGTAAGGACTGCTATTTATAAATTCCTATTGGGAATAGTCTTTTGTCCAGTCGTTGAGTTGGCCATATGTCTGTGTTTTTAGGTAATTTCTCTTTTTTCTGTAACACCTTGTATGCCATGTTGGAAAAGTTCCTATTCAAGAAATAAAAAGAACCTTCTATAGGTTACATCTTTTCTTCCTGGGGCCTTCACATAGATCATGATCGTCTGTCATTGTGAACTGGTCACAACCTGTGGAAAGAAAGTAGTGAATGCGTAAGATTGTCCAACTTCTGCAGTGCAAGCATTTGCCTTTCTCAAGCCCTGCTTTGCCTCTGCTCTTCATCCTCCCGATCCCAGTAACATTGTTTCTAGAGGTTAATGTTTCCTTGCTTGGAGCTGGAGAGTTTACTACTTGGTGGCTTATTCCACAGCACGTATTTTTCTTAAATTCATATCCTGCAGAGAGTAACTGGAGTCTAGGCTTCACATATCTTGTTAATATCAGGACATTCTGGTGTCAAACATATTAGCCAACATAATTATCTGTAACCTGAATGGAGACAAGAAATTAAAGAGTTCGTAGTCTCACATGTGTGCAGTGCAAAAGATGTAAGCAGACACCATTGGGTCTTCTCAAGACACTTTCCATTCACCAAATTTTGAACCAAATTCTTGATGATCATCATTTGCCTCATGCTAAGGGATTTACTGGCTCAGACCTTCTTGAAGAAAATTTTACATGTCTACAGGTACCCCATTTACATTGTCTTGAATGATGGAGTACAGTTTGTTTCCAAGTTCTGGACAGCAATATGTACATCTGTGAAGATAGGCTTATCACCCTGATACCTACCTGAATACCATCTCGGGAGCTACAATCAGGAAACACAGACCAAAGAGTTTTTCAAGCAATATCTTCAAACCTGTGTGAATAATTTATCTGAGCAATTACTTTGGGTGGGATTTACCTACAACAACCATGTCTGAGTCTTCTGGTAAATCTTTATGTGAGGGTCTATGGAAGAAGCCTGAGTATTCTTTTTCCCTCTCAGCACTGCCTCAGGTCCTTGTTTGTCAAAATATTTCAGACAACTTGACAGAGGTTCACAAAAGTTTGAAGGCTGCTGCTGCTAAGGCCAAAAGAAGTATTTTCAAATACTGATGATTGGGTTCCCTTAAATTGCTTTGGGCTTTGGCTGTCCACAAAGAATATCCAACTAAACATTGTTCCTGAAAAATTTGCTTCCCATTTCTAAAACATTATTTGTCTTTATTACTCAATTATGTTTTGTTTTTTCCCAGTGTTTTTGGTGATATGACATAATGATATTTGTGTATTTTTATCTATTTTAACCTTTTTCAGTATTTAGGATATAATAATTTGTGTAGGTTTTCATGATAAAATTGTTATTTTTTTGTATTTATTTGGGTGATATTTAATTTGGTACACCACATTTCAGTGGGCCTTTACAGGAACTGAAGCATATTAATACAGTTACCCTAAGGGCGCCTCCCCACGTCAAGGGACAAATACCGGTCAGTTTAGTGTTTTAGTGCCGTCCCCACGGCTGCACGGGAGGGGGGGGCCTTTGCTCCGCGATGAGTGTAGAAAACCCCTTCCCCTTCACATTCACTTGCACATATTGCAGAATGTGCATGTAGAATGTTTTTCAGGCGGCCCGCAGACAGAAAAAACGCCGGGTGGAAAACCCATGCAGTGGGGACTGCTGCACGGGTTTTCCATAGTGCCCATTGTATAATTTTCGGCCGGTCTTTCAGACGGTCTGCAAGACTACAAACCGTCTGAAAAACCAGCTAAAAACCTGTGTTGTGGGGACATGCCCTTAATCATAACCTGACTATTTCTCCACATTCCCAGTGGTTTTCATATATCTTTTCTATACCCGCTTGTCATTAAAGGGGTTGTGTGAGAAACCAAAAAAAAATTAGAACATATAGTGCAGTAATACTAGAGATAAGCAGTAACTATCTGTCACAATTCACTGTGTGAACTACTTATAGACACTGTTATATCACATATTATCGCCATGTTAGATCTTTCTCCTCACTGGGCTAGAGGGCGGAGCTACAGTTGTAGGCGCGCTCTCTGAAAACTACATTTCCCACAACAGCTGCTTCCTCCAGCTGAGCTGTAGAATCTATAAACGATATTCACACCACATTTATTATATATATAATGTGTGTGTGTACAGCCCTCAGTCTCCTTTCTACTCTGCAGAGCTGTCCCTCATACCCATACATGCCAACTCTCCCGTTTTTGGCGAGGGGGTCCCGCTATTTGGGGTCCCCCGCCGCCCTCCCGGGGGAGTTGGCATTCCTCCCGCCGCCAGCAGGCGGCGGGGGTTCTTTAAATTACCGCGGCGCAAGAGTAGCGCTGGTGCGCTACTCTGGCGCCGCCGGAAACCGCTCCTACAGGCGGGTGAAGCGGCCGCAGCGGCCGCTCACCCGCCCGCGGTCTCACTGTGCGGGGAGGAGGCAGGAGGGATCGCTCCCTCCTCCCCCTGTATGTACGGCGCCGGTGTGTGCGCCGCACATACAGGTCAGCGGCGCAGGGGGAAGTGACGCGGGGCTGCAGGGAGTGACGCCGCGGCTCTCTCATTTCCCCCCTGCGCTGCTGAAGAGATCGGGCAGGAGCTGGCCGTGCTGCAGGAGCCTGGTAAGGTAAGTGGATTTTATTATTTTATTTTTATTAGCTTTAGGGGGCTCTACCTGGCTAACAGAGAGGGCAACTACCTGGCAACAATGGGGGCATCACCTGGCAACAATGGGGGCACTACCTGGCAACAGAGGGGGCATCTACCTGGCAACAGAGGGGGCATCTACCTGGCAACAAAGGGGCACTACCTGGCAACAGAGGGGGCACTACATGGCACAAGAGGGGTCACTACCTTGAAAAAGAGGGGGCACTACCTGGCTAACAGATGGGGGCACTCCCTGGCTAACAGATGGGGGCACTACCTGGCAACAGAGGGGGCACTATCTGGCAACAGAGGGGGCACTATCTGGCAACAGAGGGGACATCTACCTGGCAAACAGATGGGGACATCTACCTGGCAAACAGATGGGGGCACTACCTGGCTAACAGATGGGGGCACTACCTGGCTAACAGATGGGGCACTACCTGGCAACAGAGGGACATCTACCTGGCAAACAATGGGGGGGGCACTACCTGGCTAACAGATGGGGCACTACCTGGCTAACAATGGGGGCACCTACCTGGCTAACAATGGGGGTCACCTACCTGGCTAACAAAGGGGGGCATCAACCTGGCTACAAATTTGACACTACCTGGCGACAGGGGGGGCATCTACTTGGCTACAAGGGGCATCTACCGGCCTGTAAGGGGCACTACCTGGTTTTGGGAGGCTACGCCCTGGCTATTTGGGCATCTACCTGGCTTTCTTCCAAAGCCGTTATGCAGTTAGGTGGAGTGGGTGTGGCTTTTTTGAAGGGGTGTGGCATACAGACAAGATGGGCGTGTCCACGCAAATTTTTGCCGCGGCGCGCTAAGCACGCCGCCCACTAAAATCTCCTGCTTTTTCATTTTCAAAAGTTGGCAACTATGCTCATACCACAAGTCTGTTCAGCTCAGTTATGTCAGTCAGCCCAACCAGGAAGTAACTCAGAGTCTGTCCCACTTCCTGTAAGACAGGTTTCTGCTGAGGAAGGAGCTCGGCGGCCATTTTGTTCTTCTATAATAATTATCCCCAGACAAAACGAGCAGACTTTTCTAATTAAAGTTATTTAAGAATTTTTTCATTATGACATGTAGTTAATGTATTTAGTTTTCTTCTTTTCCCGGAGAACCCCTTTAAGTTTTCTTCAAAAGCCAAGACACATTTTGTCTCTGCCCTCATGTGATAATCTTCACTGAGCAGCAGTGGTTCCAGTCAGCAGCTGTCATGAATCTAGATAAGGGTATGTTCACACAGCATATTTGCGGGGCATAATTCGGCGTGTATTGGGCTGCATTAGCCCCAAATTACGACCTGCAAATACAGTGATTCATAGCTGTCATTGAGAGCTATGATTACCTGCTATTTTCCCAGCATAATTCTGAAGAAAAAAGTGTATTGCAGGCGTATAGCGGCGCACACAGTATGTGCCAAAATACACCTGCAATACCATGTAACATACCCAAAAACA